>JAUYWI010064932.1:0-15232 GCA_034780595.1 Parotoplana pacifica
TCACTTGCGAGTAGTATGAATAAGTAGTATATTTTTATCAAAGTATTCCTGTTTTTTTATTATTACTCTTAAACACACACATTTATTTGTTTTAATCACGTTTATTTACATGTTTTGTGGTCACTTTGTACTATTTGTAGTAGAACCATTGAAAATGTTTATATTGAGATCAATGAAACCCTTTTTGGCATGCTATGGAATCTGGTCTTCTTATTTATTCTCAAGTTGAAATAGTGGACTCTACCCAAATTAAAATGTACTTTAGTCAACTTAGATTGATCAAATGCAAAGAGAATCTCAACTCTTTAGCATGCAATTTCCTTACAACACTAGCACTTGATTAGCAGCATGATCAGTTCTGTATTTCAAATGATTACAATTTTGAATATTGTTCCTATTTTATCGAAATATCGCAGTATTGTTGGTTTGCAAAATACAAACAAAGCAATGAAATTTTTATGACGTCACAGTTAAATGTAAAATGATTATTCATGTGACAAAAAGGACTTTTGAAAAAATCAATAATTTTGTGTATTACTCCTTAACTCCTACTGAAATTGTACGCACGAGATATTACTCATCATAATGAGTTGTACTACTTACGTAGTAGTGTATCACATTTTTGGCAGATGATAGTAATCTTTTTGTTATTCTGAAAAAAACTACCAACCTTTTAAACAAATAAATTGTAATTGTATAATGCATAGTTATGACAAAGCTGTTTTGAAGAATTTAGATGCTTTTATTATTGTTTATATTTCGTTTATTCTGAAGAAGATTGCTATCATTGCTGTGCTTAGGTGACTGACCATAGAAATAAAAAATATTGGTTGGCCTGGCTTTTTTCTTAGCTGCTGGAAATTTGTCGTCAATGACCCGTGGTCAAATCGCTTGTATTATTACTTTGGAAACAGAACATTAATGTTGTATATTAGTTACAAATTGTTATAAAGTACAAGCTGGCAAGATCTATGGGTACATAATATGGCGTCTTCAAAATGCTTCCTCATAAGATATCTGACAATAAACTGTTAGTGGTGATTCGGCCATCATTTAATATCTTACCGCTGACAATCTATTTTTTGGGAGAATAAACGTCATTATTACAGGCAGATGTTACCTACAACACAAATTGTTGATATTTTTAATAATGTTCGTCCAAAACATAATGTAAATATTAGCACCTTTTTTTAGTACGATAAAAGCATAGAGTAACACTTTGGAGTGTATTTGTATAGAAAGACCTCATATACTGAGACTAGACGGATTACTTGTTTAAAAATCCGTTATTGTTTACAATTTAGTTTCTGTTTTTTGATTGGGAGCCTCAATAAAAGTTAGAAAACGTATAATTTATGTTTTTTAAATATTTTACAGCGTTCTTTAATAAAATAATGACAATATTTGAGAACACTTGCTACCAAATGGAGAAAAAGAGCGAAATACAAAATATTAACTTTTTATTTTTAGATTGAGGCTCCAAATAAATTGTATTTGTTTCATCCATAAACTGCATTCTGCACCATTTATTAAATAATTAGAACTGTATTCCTCAAATATTTGAGAAATTTTCGTTATTCTTTGGCTATTTTTTTGTAAATCAACCTCTATCGAGAAATGTTGGCCATCTAGAACACAAAGTGCCTCCTTACCTCCAACCAAAGAGAGTTAACTACCTACAGAATATTATTTGTAAATTATCTACAAACATTTAAGTTTTAATTTACCCTTGAATTTTAAACATTTCGTTATTAAATATAAAGTATTTAATCGTCGCTGTATTAATACAAAACCACTGAACTTTTCCAACCACAAGCAAAGTAATTACAAAGCAGCGATAACAAATTCTGCCTATCCATCTTATGCGTAAATCGCTTATTACTCTATCTAGCTTCTGAAAAGCATAGGCAGGTATAATTGAAATCTGTGCTCCAAGCTCAATCTTGCCACGATCAATACTGAACATTCCTTATTTCTAACTCAAAATAATCACCATTTATTCAGTCTTTGACTTTAATTAATAAGTGTAATTTTCTTGGAGGTGTGGTCAGACTCTTCATCTTGTTCTGTAGTTCGTCCATACAACTTTAGTGATACCTCTACTGACTTGTGGCCTGAAATTGACATTATCTGTTGGTCGGACAAATTTTGATTTCAACATGTTGATAGCAGAAACTCTTAGGCAATGATTTGTATATTTTTCAGCAATGCCACAAATTGTACATTTATTTTTTGCATAAGTTTTGACATTGTTTTATGCCCAATTAGCTTGTTTTCATAACAACATACATACATTTGTGTCCATTTTTACCTTTGCGCCACAGTCCAAATAAGTTTTAAAATTATTTTATTGACTTTATCAGTATAGGTACGAGATATTTTTTGAAATGTTTTCTTTATTTAAATCGTAAACATGCTTAGTCATATTACTTTCGAAAATTTAAATATAAAAAAAGGCTCAACCAAAGAATATCAGTTTAATAGTCTTTGGCTCACCATATATGCTCCATAAATTTCAGTATAGACTTCTTGCCTACTTAGAACTGCATAGTGTAAAAGATTCTTACTCTATGGTAAATTCAAGTACACTTTCTATACCAACTCATCATAAATTATTTTGTAAAATGTTTGTGTTTTCTATTTGGCCACATCGTCAAGTAAACCATTGTTGACAAGTGCCTATTTAAAATAGATAAATCTTCAACAATACAAAAGCGATAGAATGCAGTCTTTTACATTTTCTATGATATTGGTCGTTTCAGCACTGGCATTTCTGCTGATGGTGTCTATTATAGTCAATATTACACTTGGTGTCCGATTAAGAAAATTAAATACTTCCAAGAGAGAGAAGAACAGTTTGGGGTAAATTCGGTAAAGTGGAACCATATTGGAATTTTTAACCGAACTATCATTTAATTGAAAGTATTTACTTATTTTGTTTCTTTATTTTGTTATATAAAAGTGTTAATTGACAATTAGGATGTACTGTTAATTTGTTTGTTCAGTGATGGAAAAATTATTATGAACAAGTTGTTATTTATTCATATTTATTTCCTCCCTACTAAGGTCTCAGGCGCCGATCCAGGATTTCTTAGAGGGGGGTGACTTAATAAATAGGTAATCTCAAAATGTATCGATTTATTAAATCGATATATTTTGAGATTACATATTGTAGACCCAATCGCATTAGAAATTAAGCTCAATGAGGAATTTTTAAACTTTCAGGGAAGCAAAGGGTTAACTTTCGTATTAAGCAAGCTAAATTAATTGGAAGCAGGGGTAGTATGTATCAGTCTGGAGAATAAACTAAATCAAAATTATCCCTAAATGCAATTTAATATAGGTTTAGGTGTACGTCGTGCATAAATGTATTTATCAACACAAAACAATAAATTTTGTAAAGTTAATATGGTAACTACATAATAATATCAAATTTAGTTTTATGAAAATTTAAATTCATCAATAAGGATGGACGAGGATTGCATTCTTCTTGGCTTGCGTTGTACAAATTTTTGGCATACTGTTGTAGTTGAAGGTAATTTGTCAGCCATATGAAGAACAGTTAAATCCGCACAGGGATAGCAATGGAGAAAATGGCATTTATAAAAAGAAGAGGATTACTAACAAAAACATTACGACTGGAAACTAAGAAGAAAATCGCGCAAGGATAACAATGGAGAAAAGGCATTTATAAAAAGAAGAGAATTACTAACAAAAAATTACGACTAGAAACTAAGAAGAAAATTGTGAATACAATTGTATGGAGTATAGCACTATATGGAGCGGAAACCTGGACATTGCAAGAAAAAGACAAGAAGAAAATCGAAGCACTATACATTTGGATTTGGAGAAGAATGCAACAGAAAACAGACAAATCAAAAAGTACTCCAACAAATCAAAGAAAAACGCAATAATCAGAAGAAAGAAGAATTGGATTGGATATAGAACACGTGGAGAAGGAATGGTCAAAGTAATTCTGGAAGGTCAATTTCTAGGGAAACGTAGAAAAAGAAAACTAAGAAAAGGGATGTTAGAAGAATTCAAACCAAACTCTTATAGAGAATTGAAGGCCCGGGCAGCAAACGGAGAAGGATGGAGAACGTGGATGCCATAGAAGTGAAATTGCCTAATAACTGATTCAGCAGAACACACCATAGATAGAAATATTCATAGATCTCAGTCAAGTATGAAGTCTTCGAACACAACTGAAGTTCTTTCTGGCTGAGAAGTTTCGTATGCTTGAACTGAAATGATCAGTACCTTGTGTTAGAGAAAAAGTCGAAAATCAACATTTTGAAGTACATACACTGATATTATCAACTTTCTTCTCTACCAGATGTTTTCGCCAGCGATACAGTTCAGACTCGAAGAGCATTGGAAATGGCATACGATTCTTCCATTTACATACATACAATGATGGAAAGTATCGACGATACATCGATATCATCACCTGTAACGAGTTCTGATATTACAATTAACAATTCAACGTGAGCTCCCTTTGAAACATCAAATCGTCTTGCAGTAGTTGTAAAGTGATATCATACAGGAATGGAAAAGCGATCGTAATTTTTGAATATATATCAGGAAACCTTTGGTGAATATTCGACCTCAGATCAGCATAATCGATATGCACTTGATGAATGATTTTCCATGCCATGTAGATGTTAATATTTTTAAACTGCAATTTTGACACTATTAGGCCTCATTGGTTCTAGAAGTGTCATTGATAATACCATCAGTGACAAAAAATGCTAAAAAGTTGTGAAGACAGCATTAAGTCCATTCGCCTTTGTTCTAATTTCTCTACCCCACTGCCAAATTTCCCCGTCTGTGTCATCACCAGTTGAATTTCAATAGATTATTTTAAAGTATTTAACAAAATACTCGTAAAGAGTGTTGATGTTTCGAAGGTATCATTGTCGTTCCACCCATCTTTTTGTTACTCACTTCTCCGTGTATATCATTGTTAAGATAGATATAGATTTAAATATTTGCGCATAGATACGAGTATTACCTATAGGGACTGTTTGCACTCTTATCCATTAGTATATCAAATGCTAAAAAAAAGTTAAATATATTTTTTGCTCTGCATAAAAGGGGGGGGGTAACTAATCACCCTAGTGACCCCCACCCCTCGATCGGCCACTGGGTATGCTCCGTAGCTGCCCCCATTCACAGGTATGCTGCCTCACCAAGCCTGTCTCATAGCTGCCATCAACGCAAGCTTGTCCATAGTTGCCCCTGTTCAAACCTGCTCTATAGGGTAGGAGCAGAGCAAATATGCTGTATCTCTGGTGAAGACATGGGAAGGGGGGTAGCTGTGAGACAGGCCTCTGGAAGGGGCAGCTATGAGGCACGCTTGGTATGAGGCTGGCAAACCTGTAGAGGTGGCAGGCCTAAGAATTGGGCAATAAATATGACTTGTTTATATTAAATTTTCTCTTGCATCGACGGACAAAGACAAAGCCGGCTGCTTTTACCAAACCTATGGATTAATTAATTATGAAAGTATCTAAATAAACTTAACCAAAAATCAAAATGCAGATAATTTTAATTCTAACAGAAGAAATATATAGTAAGAAAAACATTAAACCAAATCCGAAACCACTTTATTTAGTATTATTAACAATATCACAAACAAATACTCTCAACAAAATGCAATCGAACAAATCCTTCAAAGATTTTGTTCTTCAAATATCTACATTTAGCTACTCTGGTTGTAACTATTTTTTATCAAGTGAATTACAATTTGGTCAAACATTTTGTCATATTTCTGACATCACTAAATCAATCCAAGATTCTATCAATAGCACTTCTCGACTAACTATATTAACTGACTGGTTTAGCCAATTTTGCAGATTTAACAACTTATTTTTATTTTGTTCACCAGGCATTCTTTGAAAAACTCTTAGATTTAACTCAATCATGACTTCCACTAATATAGTTTTATAGACACAACAACTTCATTCACTAATGTTAATTATTACATCATCGGCGCTATTCACCACCATGGAAACAACAAGTATAAATAACACAGTTACCAACGAATGTATCACATGCTATATTCTGTGATACAAAAAGCAAATCTTTAACTATTTCTGTTTTCAACATAGTCTATAATTTTCACTTAATTTACTTAATGATTTATATTTCTATTCAATGTCCAGAAAGTTAAAGTGTCTAAATTTGGTAAGAGGAATGTTTTGCCCTTCTTGATTCTAAAGATTATTTTGATAATCTCTACCAAATTGGTGAATTAGACAATGAAAATATATCAAACCATCTATGTAATTATAAAATATGAAACTGCTGTCAAATATCAATTGTGTGCTTATCTTAAAAAGCACATTTTGAGGATGAATTTAAGAACATTTTACCATCTGGTTCCCAACCAGGCAAGCTGCATGGAGTGGCTAAAGTCTGCCTTTGGTCTCAATGGTACAAACAGCCGAGTAGCACCTGACACAATATAAGAATCGTTTAATGACGCCTTCTATACCACTCTAGCTTCATTCTAAACTCCTCAGCAGACTTTATCAACAAACCCAACCAGATAGATTTCCCACTACAGATTCTTTTGTCATTTTTGACGTTGTTGATACAAGATACACCTGATGACATAGTTTTGATTTGATCTTGAAGGGATGTTGTTTTTATGTTGAAGCCATATTTATATTTTTACACATCT
This sequence comes from Parotoplana pacifica, assembly GCA_034780595.1. Lineage (NCBI taxonomy): Eukaryota > Metazoa > Platyhelminthes > Proseriata > Otoplanidae > Parotoplana > Parotoplana pacifica. Next base: position 6,689 of record JAUYWI010064932.1, read on the forward strand.
TTTGGTTGGGTTATATTCATTTCTATGATGTTAGTACTGTCGAAGGCTTGACTGATATTATTTATTATTCGTTATTTAAATGTTTGCTGCAGAAAAGATTTATTCTACATATACCTAGTCTCTTTGAATATTTATCTCAACCAAACTATTGAGTGGGTTGCAAATTTTGTATACTCTTCTAACAACATGCCAACTTTACACCTATTTTTTGTATTTTCTCTTTTGATAACTAACTATTCAAACAAATTGATGTTTGCTGCAGTAAAGATTTGTTCTACATATTTTGTATATTATAAGTATATAGGTGACATTTTTGTATGTTTGATGATCAGGCAAAAATTGACAAAAACAAAATTGATTTAAGATTCAAGCTGACAAGTATACTTACTCAATGTTCAATCAGTATGCTTGATGAAATAGTAATAAAAATCTGTTTTACTAATTGTTACCGACTGCCAATTTTAATAGCTTCTGTTTATGGAGTGATTTCAATGCTTTCGCTTTGATTTTCGATTACTTGCCGGATGGAGAAAGTGGATGCCATAGAATTGAACCTGCCTAATAAGTAATTCGGCAGAACACTACACTACACTACTTGCCGGAAATAAGTCAGGCTGTATGCTTGACTAAAATCTCACTGCAAATTCTTATTCCCACCCAGAAATGTCATGCATTTGGAGGGGGGGGGGCTCACTTATTTTCGCATCCACTTTGTCAAGAAAAGTAACAAAATGGGGCTTGATAAAATGTCCCAAAGACATTCTAGAATGTCAGTAAAATTTGATGGTGATTTCATTTTGGCTGAATAAAAAGAGGACCAGGCCAAAAAGGCCACTATTTTTCAAAGAATTTTATGATGTCTTATTTTCAGATATTTTGTAGTACAGCTCTAGTTACGTAAGTGATGTAGATTTTGGAGATAGACCTTCGAAATGCTGGTTTTTGGGTCTCACAAATCCACCCCAATTCATCCAGAGTAGGCAACTATACGCTGCTACTGAAATGTCGTGTCTAACTACGGTGATCGCTTTCTATGCACAGAGTCCACAAGTTTTTTTTTGCGGCATACGTAGTCGGCTTGCTATCCTTTACCACATTGACCCTATCTCTGTTCGCATTGTTGGGAGGCGTCGCGGCATTGTGCGGCAAAAGGCGCATGTGTCGCATGTCTTTCCACAGGTGGCTTTTACGACATCTCTCGAGCTACACATTCCACCACTTTTGAAGGTTTTGCAGAGTTGAACATTGAAGTCTTTGCAATCTTATTTTTATAAAAAAAAGAATATGTATCTAATTACTGAAACAGGTTGTTTCTTACAAAAAATATCCTGCGTCCAAAAGTATTGTAGTAAGGTAATATATCTACATACTCCTACATGAATAGAAATACGGAACGTTACAAGAAGGCTTGCTTTTCAACAGTTTACGACACTCCCTAACACAATCCATAAAATTCTGCCTTGTGCTTTAGGAACATATGCAGAGTGGAATTTAATTAAAATCTTCTTGAATTCGATGCTCAAAGGCATGAATATTAGGATAAACAAATGCAGGAGGATAAACTTGCTGTCTCACATATCCAATAAAGTGTCAGCAACATTTTCAAATGCAATCGCACATGGAATTTCTCTGCTATTGTGTATTCCATGATTTTAACTACCCAATGGGTTTTGTACATAGAGTTACGTCGACTCTTTCATAGAGAACTAATACTATGCAATGATTGGTTGTATGAACACATTATTGTACAGACATTATCTCATTGCAATACAGTTCTAACTCCGCAGACTTTTGGGACACGCGTGGTATGAACTAATACATCAATGGTGCTTTCGTTATGTTTAAATCAATGAATGTAGTTTTAAGTCTTAAAATTAAATGACTTTTGGTACTATGCAATAATTTTGGTAAAAATATACAACTTAAATAAGGTAACGGTTAAGAATGATATTAAAAATATGTCCTTTTTAACATATTAAACTACAGATTTTTGAGAATAGACAGAAAGCAAACTGATAATATTTCTTTTTGTATAATACAATTTAAAAAAAGAGATAATTTTATGATTATGAACGTTTTTCCTATAAAATATGAATCGTTTACTAGAATACGTTTAACAATAATGTAAAATTGAGGCACACAAAATTTGGAGGCCAGGCAAGCTCAATCGAAGCATTGGAAATAGAATTTTCAACAGTGTTATTTTTGTTACTGGAATCAACCAAAACCTTCTACATATTCTAAGCTATTTTCAGACTGGATTGTTTCAATACCATCTGTGTTTGTAGACATTGTACAATTAATCAATCTTTCTATATACACATTCCCCCATTTTATCCAAAAACATATTTTAAATAAATGTTCTTAATTTGTTAAGATACCCGTGTATTAGTTTACCCCATACAGGATAAGTATCTAATAAATTTACCTTCAGCAAAAGCAACAGCTACCAAACAGCAAACTAGAGTCAACCATTTCTTGATTTTTAGGTTTTCAATTTGTGGAATTACAAATAATCTGAGATTATTTCGAAGTTAAATTGTGGTGCAATAGATACTCTCCAAAATGCTTGCCAAACTATTAATTGAAATGGTTGAAGTAGAGGGACGTCAAATGTCAACTTAGTTCCTATTATTTCATGGATAAATCCTAAATTAGTGTTGTTACTGCTGGACTGTTGACACTATCAACAAAACTAATTGCTTTTTAATTTGAACAATTATCAAACAATAATTCTTCGATTGTTGCCTACATTTAATTAAATTTGAGTGTGTTAAGAGTAGTAATTAAAAAATAGGTATAGTTTGATAACAATTATACTCGCTAATGATAGCCAAGGACAACAGAACCGGACTTATTAGTCTGGGATAGGTATTTCATATCAAACAATAATAGAAAAATAAAAAAAATAAAAATAATGGTAAAAGATAAATTGAAATGCCCGTTTTTTATTAAATGGGCACTCACACTGACAAAGCCGGTCCTGTCCTCATTAGTTGTAGCCATCTCATTAGCAAGCCTTCTGATTAGTATGACTGTAACTTACATTTAGTTAAATTTGACAATAGTGTAAGTAAAATTCGATGTGACTTTAAAATAGAATGAATCTAACTATTTTTACTGTAAAATTAATTCTAGCAAAAATGGAAAAAACATCGGATTCGTGTCTTTAAATGACTAAAATTGAATTTATAATGTGTTGTTGGTCAAAGGTATTCAAATAGATTTCAGTTGCTATTTATTTGACCATCGAATGGTCTAATGAATACTATTTTACATTTTGTACCTTTTTTCATCATTTCTTGCAAACATTTTCTGAGCCAGTGTTGTCCTCAAATTGCGCACAATTTATAGAAAACACTTCAAACTGCTTACAAATGTTTTTCAATTTTGACGAAACTATTTACCTACATTTTAGACAATTCTAGGAAACCCAGCAACATTATTTTGCCGCCAAAACCGACAATTTCAAATAATTGTACGCGCTGCGGTTACCATACACCAAATTCGAATACGGCGCATCTAATAAAATGATGATAATAGATGTAGTATAACAACTCCTACGAAACATTTAAAGTTTTAACTTTGATTACTAATTACAATTGGATTTGTTCGAATGTTGCCCAAACGAATCGGCAGGTTGATTTAACTTTCATATCCTTCAATAGTGCATGAAATTTGCTATCCAGGAGTATGAATGGTATTTATTTGGCAAACAAGAAAACCAAATAGTCGGATTTTATACCTGGGTGATTAGGGCCAGCCACACATTTTTGGGGAGTTGGGTAGAACCTCCACCGGCAACCTTATGCTATCTTGACCTGGGTGCTAGGGACATTAGAGAACAAGAATAATAAAACTCCAATTTTTCAATCAATATGTATATGCCGTAACCGGCTGCACATTTGATGGGGTTGTGGTGGGGACAGAGTCCCCTCTGGCAGCATATGATCTGGACAAGAGTTCTAAGAACATCTAACAACACTCTAGTAGAAATTGGTGGTGCAATATTGCATCCACAAACTAATAAAAAGTCTAAATACGGAACAACAAAAAATCTAGATTTTAATACATTTCAATTGCTATCGAACATTTTGGACAATTTACAGTTTCAAAAATAACTCCTGTTGGACTTGGGTGATTAAAGGCGCACGTCCCGCACTTTTTGTTGGACATGGGCGTGCTATGGGGCATTGAATTTGTTTTCCAGTGCCGCAAACAGTTTAGATAACACACAATTTCTGAAAAACAATATGCGACTATATTGTTAAGGGGACGTGACATTACTGGGGAGATTAAGCAGCACATTGTGTACAACTTTAAAGCCAAATGACCATGTTTTACATTGCAAATCAACCACGCGTATATTTTTATTTATTTTACTTCATTTTGATCTACAAAGTATGCATGCAAAATACAACAATTTGGCCTTAACAACTTTTTTTATAAAGTGTTATAAATTGATAAAACAATATTCCAGGTGGTCTATAAGTATTACATTAATTAGTTTCTTGGAATAAAAGCAATAATAAAAGAAAATATCCATTAACGCTAAAAAGAGGTTAAATTAATTATTTTTAGAATGAGGTCCACGAACATTTTCTAATACAAAAAAATTTCAGTTTTATCGATATTTTCTCTAAGAGTCGATCTCCTAAACTTTTCAGTGTTAAATCACAATATTGATATTTTCTCGTTTATCATTTTTTTAAATTTTATACAAAACAAATTAATGGAAAATACTTAATTTTCTTTCTCTACGAAGCCTTAAGATCACAAGTTTTTAAAGGATATTAAATGCCTCAACAATGGTAAAACTACAAAATATTTAAAAAAACAGTCGTAATTTAAAAGAGTAGTTGGGTGTCTAATCAATGTTACTAAACAACAATATAAAATATAAACAAAATGTGAAAAAAAAGGATTTAATACTGCTTTATAAACAAAGGTACCTAAAGTGTTTAATTACTTGTATGTAGTTTTAGAAAGTAGTTTGATTTATAAGTAACAGTTCAACTAATGTACAATTTTATGATGTCTAAGTTTATACCACATATTTCAATTATACACCTACTATACCTTTGAGAGGCTTGATAGAGCAGTAAGCTATTTACGCATAAAATCTAGAGGCAGAATTTGTTATGCGATGCTTTGTAATTACTTTGCTTATGTTTGGCAAAAATCAGTTAATTTGTAGTATTACAGCGAGGATTAAATACTTTTTATTTAATTACGAAATATTAAAAATTCAAGGGTAAATCAAAAGTTAAATACACAAATAATATTCTGTGGGTATTCATTTAGTTAACGTGTTTGGTTGGAGGTAAGTACTTTGTATTCTAGATGGCCGCCATACCAAAATTTGATTTACAAAAAAGCATAATGAAAATTATAGAAAGATTTGAGGGAAAATAGTTCTAATTATTTAATAAATGGTGTCTAATGCAGTTTATGGATGAAATAAATAGTATTTGAAATTAATTTATTGTCACCATTTGGAGCCTCAATCTGAAATAAAAAGTTAATATTGGGTAGCAGGTGTTCAAAAAATATTGTAATAATTTCATTTAAATAACTAAATTATACATGTATATTTAATTAAAGAAAACTAAAAAATATTTAAAAAAACATAAAATATACATGTTTTTTCTAACTTTTGTTGGGGCTCCAAATGGTAACGCTTTTTTAGTTTTTTGCCAATCAGAATACCGAAACTAAATTGTAAACAATAACCGAGTTTTAAACAAGTAATCTGTCTAGTCTGATTATATAACGTCTTAGGTTCTTGTGCTATTACGCAATACTTCTATTATGTGAGTACCAATTACTAAGATTTACCAATTTTGTAAACTCTCTTCACTTTGCACGGTACGTATAGGTATTCTGTTTTCACAGTTTACAATTATAAATCTTTTACTCCTTGTTTAAAAAGAAACCAATTTCATATTTTGGTCACAATTTACAAAACAAATCTTATTTATTCAGCAGTATTTATTCTAATACAGGGTATTCATTATTTTGCTTTTTAAAATGATTTGTTATTAAAAATTTAGCTTCAATTCCTTTGAAACTTGGCACGGATGTTAAAAACAGGTTGGCCATATTAAATACGAAAATTTCGTGCTAAAGTTGAATCAAGCTAATAGAGAGGTGGCTGAAACTTAAGTTATGCTATTTTTTAAGAATTCACTATAATTTGCTTAAATTAACTATGAAAGGGAACTTTAAAAAATGTGGTACTACGTTTCATAGGTTTTTGTAAAAATTATTTTATATTTTAATATTAAGTAATACAAAATAACAAAAAAGATATATTAAGATGAAATACTACTTTTAAGTAATACACATAAAATACATAACTTTTTAAAATAACAAAATACATTTAATGAAAACCTATTCCACGTGAAAGGTCGGACCACGCCATTTTGTAACATCCACAGAAGTCTGTTTTCTGGATTATGCCAAAGTGGATAAACTGGTAAAATGGCGAAATCGATTTTTGAGGGATAGGATTTACACAGGAAGGACCATTTGAGGTACTCTTGTAGTGCTCAGCAATGCGGTGACAAATTCTTGCCCCAGAGATGCTGAATAACTGATTGTGCAACTGCCCCTACAATACCAATGACTAAGTTCAATCTTTGTTTTAGAGATCCTGAACATCAGCTGCTGTGTCCCCGGAAGTTGTGTTGGTCTACGCGCGCCTTACTTTGGTATGAGGTTCTTCCGCATTTAACAACACCACCACAGCAGACGTCAAATTATATTGAATTCAATATCTATCCATTTGGATAGTCAGTCACTGTTGGGAACTCGTTGCTGTAGTACTGTGAAGTTCATGGACTGCTGGTCTACCAGGTATGAAGCAACAACTTTTTGTCAGCTGACTGACTCCACTATTAAAGTTTTATTCTATGCATAATGAATTTACTCTTAAATTAAAATTATAAATAAAACAAAAAGTCGGCAATTGTTTTAAAAAAAAGTAATTTTATTCAATACTACTTGCAAGTGGTGTTGTAATTTATCGCATTTTTATAAAAAAAATACCATTATATACATATATTATGCCATATAAAGTAATTCTCCATGACAATGAACTGTGGTGTGTTGTGTTCATTCAATCCGTATTGTCGGTGTTACAGACCATGAAATTGGGTAGGTTGGCATTTAGGAGCGCAATGCAAAAGTTTAACTTAAAATCAAACTACAATGTAGGACTAATATAAAATACATAGATATCTGACAGGTCACAAAATGTGACATATAAAAACCATAATTTGTACGAACTGCATATTGAAAATACTGCAATATTTTAAACAATTGAATATGAAAAACAGATTTTTAACTGTGATGTGTTACAAAACAGTTTATAGCTACCTTTACACATTTATGTATATAAATACACATAGTCTTTAAAGCAACGTGACAGTTACGTGTGAGCGTGACAAAGCATTTCGCAATCTGATTTTGTGAAAAGTTTGGTTCAGGAATCCGAAACGTGAAAAAGCAGGGTCTGAGAGAATTGCTACTTTACTATTAGGACATTTGAAAGTAATTGTAGGTCCTGAAATATGCTGAAATTTAGATGTTCATAATTCTTTTAAAGTACATAGAGGTATTATATATATGTATTAAAGGAGACAAAAAAATACAAATGTGTTTTACTTACAGAAATTGGTCAACTGGAATTGATAAAGTAAGTTGAAAACGGTATTAACAAGCAACAATTAACAAATCCAGAAATGTGAACCGAAGGGCTAAGAGGAATTGAATTTCAACACCAAAAGAATCTATCTTAATTATGTACATATACATAGTATTTACATTGAAAATCTCATCTTCACTGTCTGAGTAATCATTGTTAATTTCTGCATCAACTGTATGATTATCTTCTTTATTTTCACTTCCATTTGCTACACATATGCACGTCGATGTACTACAGTTCTTTGTGCAGTTACATGACAGGAGTTCCAAGATAGCTGATGGAGCAGGTGGACCACCATCCAATCAATAGTGAGCCTATTGTCTTCCATTTTTCATCCAGGTCCTACTGGTGTTGGTACATTAGGGTGGTTTTCAACACATCTTCTCCATATGGCGGCTTGATAATTTGCTCTTTGAGATTGTTTTCTGAGACAATCACAACACGGAGGCAATTAAGACTCTGCACTTCACCTTTCCTTGCACAAAAAATGTTGTACTTTGTCTGATTCACTATTACTGGAAGAAGACTCAAGGTACAGGTGACAAGTGAAAGCCTCAAGCTGTTCTGCTAAAGTTTGGATAATATGAAAAGTTTTACCTACTTCAGTAAATAATGTCTGGTAGTTGGTATCTATCTTCAACTTCTTGAGGACAACTAATTTGCCTTTTCCGGCAAAAGCAGACACAGTATCACACCCTGTGAATGAGTGTAAACCAATAAGAGATTGACAAATCTATCTATAGTGCTCTGCCGAATTAGTTATTAGGCAGGTTCAATTCTATTGCATCCACTTTCTCCATCCTTCTCGGTTTGCTGCCCGGTCCTTCAATTCTCTA
>JAUYWI010064943.1:0-15231 GCA_034780595.1 Parotoplana pacifica
TATATACCACTTTTATGCAACACTATACGCAAATTTATAAAATAAACACGGAGTGGGTACTCTATGTATTGTTACTCAACAAAAATAATTTAATGATGAGCAGCCCAACTAAACATATGAATTAATTCCCATCTAACATTTTCCATTAAAATTAGATATATTGAATTATTTAAACAAAATGTACCTTTGACATGTCTATGACCAAAGCAACTGGAATCTGGATCCAAAAGGAAAAAAGTTGGAGCATGTGCAATTATTGAAGCCTATAAGGTCACCTAATTTATTTGGCGCTTTCTTGTACCATTTTTTCTAACTAAGCCACCTGAATAAATAAAATAAAACCCTCTAAAATAAGTCAATGAATCGATTAGTATCCGAGTAGATATTCCAAAAATTATTTTGAAAACAATATTTTGTAAATTTGAAAATGGACATAGAGTAAATACTTTTTCAAACAATCCTAAAATTTCTATTTCAAAAATGTTTTAGCCTTCAAATTTCTAAATTTTAATCAATATACAGGCACATAATGTTATGACAATTATCGGTCCAAAATATAAATTAACTGCAACTGAATCATTCAACATTCATTGATACATAAACCATAAATTTATTTAACAGTATTTAAAAACACCAATATTTTGTAGAGTTCAAAATGGATAAAATAAGGTAACAAACTTTACCCCAAGCATTCATAAAATGCCACGCTAGTTAAATTCAAAAATTACAAACAGTAAACTTAAAATAAAAAATTAAATATGACAAAATGCCTAATTAACACGAAAAATGGATAGAACAGTAAACTATCAAAGTTTTTCCTTCAAATATTTACATTTTAATCATATACCTATATAAACAAGTACATGATACTAGAGAATTAACAGAGGTCCAGAATAAGTAGCAGAACGCTATGTTTTTATATTTAACACGCAAAATAAAACAAAAATGACCTCAAATAGATTTGACAACAGGTATTTTGATAATGCATTAAATATGTACAATTAACAGTGTATTAGGTACGTATCTGTGTGCATTTCATTTTCTCTTCAAAATTGTAAACATAAACAAGACGTTTGTGTATTCCGTGCAATTAAAAGCAAAAATTTACTAATTCTTAATGTAACTTTGAAGGAATAAAATCCTGGCGGAAACAATGATATTAACCTGGATTTTGATAGAGCTGGGGAAAGAGTCAGCATATGGATAACTGCGGAAAGCAGATAGGAAATTATAATTTACAACAGTCATGCATCCATCCACCTGCCAAGTACAGCTATATATGCACTAACTTTCTTATTCTACAAAGATAATATCTCTAAAGATATGAACATTTATTCTTATACTAGAGTAAGAAGATCACCAAGTAAATTTCCAATTCAGTTTTCTCAAAACAAGCATACCTATGTACCTACATCCTAAATAGTGGATACTAGATTAAATTATTTCTTATCACTGCATATATGTGCAAGGAATCTAGGATCGAATATGACAGTAATTGCCTCTTAAACACGTTGAGGTTGTTGAACTGATTGATCAACGCGTTAACATTCCACTTAGCTAAGTCACAGACCCATCAAATTCAAACTTTTATCAACATTGTCTTTTATTTTTGTCTTGCGCAGAACAATAGGTATATTTAAAAATAGAGTAGTCGAAAAACTAACAAATAATAGTAGATCACATTTCTTGTTAATAAGTTTCGCTATCAATAATTTTGATAAAATTCGTTTTTTTAGTTGTTTAAGTTATTTCTATTACATAGATATATCAACATAGCTAGGTTGTGTGTATAGAACATCATAAGCTTATAAGAAAGAAAACGTTCTACATATATAATTAAAAGTTATAATTATCATCCTCCCAACAGCTAAGACTTATATTCTTTGTTCCATACATACCTGCATGGCATTCAATAAAATCAATCAATGCCTTAACGTCCAACAAAAACACCTTTGAAAGATATAAAAAACCTAAAATCCTAAAGTGTGTATTTATCTTGAAAACTATGTAGCGACATTTTAAAGTAGGTATATATCACACCTAAACATATATTGGCAACTTAAAAGGATCAGAATAATGACAGCTCAATAAAAATATACATATATCCTTTGCCATTGAATTATAAAAGTATTATGCATAGTTGTACCTAAGGAATATAACAGGATTATCTAAAGTATATAAAGACACATTAAGTTAATCAGAAAATTCAAAACACAGTTGAAAATAAACAGCTGTGTAGACCAAGTACTCGATTCGTAATTCAATTTTAAAAATAAAATAGCCTAATAAATACAAGAAGAATGTTTAGGGTTAAAATATCAGTGTAATAAAAACCGACATGTTTTAGTTTGTTTTCAAAATAATTGAGTTGCTTATAAATAGTAAGTGTAGCTAATAACAATGATTGAGTGGATAGAGGGCTGGACTACGGATCGGAAGGTACCCGGGTTGAGAGCTGGTCGTGGCACATGTTAAGTTACTTGGTGGACAGGGACTAGACAACCCACCTGATAAGTAGTCAAGGTGTACCCATAGGAGCCTGTCTTAGCCCAAGGACCATGAAAAGAGGCTGTCATTTGTCGGTTATGTGTTGCGTCGCCCATGGTGACCGTAAGGTACTGGCTATACACACTTCCTGGAGTCACAACAACAACAAGGGCTTGAAATAGTTGTGATTGGTCGCCAGAGGAGACCCTTATATGGGCATATACCCACAAGCCAGTAATTCAACAACACCAATGATACTTATTCGCAGGTCATGTAGAAACTGGTAAGTGACCATTTTGATGCCATTATTCATTTTAACCACTAATTAAGTATTTTTACATAAATCGCAAATGATTATTAAATTAAAAATAATAAGATTTAATTTTATTACTAAATCAGTAATACGAGACTATAGAAAAGATCCATGAGCAAGCACTTTGTAGATAATCATTTTAACATTAGTACAGTACACTTTATATACTACTCATTGAGTTCTAAGTAAACGATATCAAAAATTGAATATATATTCTATCAAAATATTCGCACTATTATTTTCCAGAACATGAAATTTACCATTAAAAATATTGGTTATTGTATGTAAAAAAAAACATTACGTATTGGCACCAACAAAAACTGAAGAACCAACTAACCAATTAACTCAGAGAAAATATTCGATGATCGCAGATATAATGTTTTTTTACTAATGTTCGGTTTGATTGTACTGTCGTTAACTAAATGTGTTTTGGTTATCTATTTATAATTATACAGACTCCAAATAGACACATTTAAAGTAAATATAGATAAGATTGGCCAAAAAGGCCTAATCAAGTTCCAAAAATGAAATGAAATGGTAGCTAAGATATTAATAAGTACCTAACTAAATATTTCAGTACATGAATTAACTTATTTTTTAAGATTTTAGAGCCAACAAAATCAAAATACATACATAGTTTAAAAAAAACAAAAATGGTTAGATCATTGTTAGCAGCGTAATAGTGAACTATTATTAATAGACTTTTATCGCCTTTGTTAGCCCAAAAATCTTTAAAAATGATTTAATTCATGTACTGAAATACCTAGTTACCTATTAATATCTCTTTAAAGCCATACCAACCAAAATACCATAGCTAACCATATTTCATTTCATTTATTTCAAGAATTTTTGGCATTTGTTTTGGGAAAGCTAACCTACATTTTAGGTCATTTTGGCTAATCATATGTCATTTATTTTTGTTTTAATCATATATTTTAAATAAATAGAGAACTTTAATTTAGTAGAAATTTTATTTTTAGATAATAAGAAATCCATTAGTCCTTCGTTAGTAAAGGGGAGTATACACACCCCCAGCACATATTGGCATCTAGCTCAGAACAGTTGTTTTTGTATCACAAATTTTCTTTTCCAACTTTTGAACTATTGTTTTCTTCATCACCCCCCCCCCCCTTTTACTAGAGACGTATAGCTCAGAGATTTACCTTTCCTCTAGGAAAATATATTGTATCATAAATGAACAAAAACTACAAATACATTCAGTCTATTTTAAAATGATGAATCTCACAAGCCATACACAGTACATATTAACGTATTTTTTGTTGCAAACAGCATCTAATTTTATTCTATTTCATTATGCCAAATTGTACGTCTATCTGTGAAGTTTCGTTTTATACTACTAACACATATTACTCGTTTCTAGGCGGTTGTTAGGTTTATCAACAAAACAAATTTTTATAGTCCCTTGGATATTTAATGTATGTGCCAAATTATATTGAAATCATTTAAAGTTAAGGGACCAAAGAAAAGAAAGAAAGCAGAACAATTTAAAAAAACTGAAATTGTCACACGTTGACATATCAAAGCTCAATTTACTGACCGAATTATATAGGGTGCAAATTTTAAGGGCTAATGCCTGTCTAAAGTTTAGCCCATATTTAGAAGTCCTATAATACTCTGGCAAGGCTAGAAAGCTTATAGCTAACGGCCTATTACCATAAACCTAGATAAATTTTAACAAATAAAAAAAACAAGAAACTACTCGACTGAAGTTTAAAGTTTTAGGTATTTCCCCCGTTTTCTTATTACCATAATACATCGATGAAAAATAAATAAAACAAAATATTCAGATTTTTTCTAAAGGGACGTCAAAATGAGATTTTTGAAGCCAAAAGATAAATTTTGACTTGAAAACTTTTGGGCCCGAAAATTAAGATCAAAATGCCCGAAAATCCAGAAGATTCTTGATTATCTAGGCCTATGGCAATAGACCGTTAGCTCTAGGAGCTAGCTGGCCTTGCTAGAACTTCTGAAAATATGGTTGTTTTTAAAGTGTACTGAATCATAACAGTACATACATGTGCTGTACACTTGTTATTCTAAAGTAAAGCCACGAGAGATTAATAAATTGACTACGTCGTAGGCATCAAGAATCACTTTTAACTATATACAACAGATTAGAAGCACCATTTATGGATAGAATTCGTTATGTAGTACCAAATAAGTTATCAGAAAAATCGTTGTATCAATGGAGCGATCAATTGTAACCAAAACGGAACTTTTCTGGAATTGTCGTTCTCCAAATCATCACGTGTTAAACAACAACTATGTGACATCAAAAAGTCTCTTTCCCGCCCCAAAGCCAACTGCAAGTTTTCATTTGTAGTCTCCAATGCCAGTTGGCACTCAATATCATTGTCTGCTGATCGATAGTTGAAGTTGGATGAACCAATCAGTGTCAGGTGCGGTCTGTCTTCCTCTGAGGGACGTGCTAACCAGAGTCCCTTGGCATGGAAGGTCCAGCCAGGACGGTTGTACTCATGGTACGTCAGCTGATTGGAACCGAGTCTGGCCGCCCGAGATTCAGCAAGAAAGTTGAGAGCAACCTGCGTATAGTAAGCCGGAATGAACCGATCCAACGTCTTCCCATTAAAAAACCCATTAGCCTAGAAAGAAAAGTGCACTAATTATTTAAAGCTCAAGATATCGATAGACCACAGTCATATTTATTTTAAGTTCCATTTCTAAGTTGACACAGTAATTTCTATTTCGTCAATAAAAATAAGAAATAGAGATTTCAAAATAATAAATTCGATTTTTATCTGCAGTAAAAATACTTGACTTGCGCTAAAACAACTATGAAATAATAAATTTTAAAAATATTCTTTCAGCGAACTTATTTCAATACTACGCTCCACAAATTAGCATAGGTAGAAGCAACAAACCCTTACTTGATTTTTAATATCTAGAAATGGATAAACATGCCTTGTACATGAATAACAATAATATAATAAATACATATTTTTATTTTTGAAAAAATGTGTAGCTAGGTGTATATATGATATCATTCACAATCAACGTAAATGGCGAAAGTCGATGGAAAGGATATTTCATAAGATGTCCACACTAACCAAATAATTACTAACTAACCAAACACTACATACTAAAAAATACTTATGACTACATAGGGTGGTGAAAAACGTCATAATTCAAAATTTATCAAACCATGTCGATGGGATTTTCAAACCCTAAAATTATTTTTTAATGAAATTGCCTCAGTCACCCGTCGTAGGCTTGAGTGTATGAATGGAAAATAAACCGCTTTTCCTACATCCTCTAATACGCCAAATCAAACGCTCAAAATACTACTGTATCTGGTACAGTTAGAAATCAAATCTACCTCAGGAGCTGCAGAGAGAACTTTGATGTTTGCTGATTGAGCCTTGTTGATCAGCAATGATCGATATTTCGAGATAATATTCAAATAGCCAGAAGCCAAGGTCAAATGAGAACTTGGAGTTATGATATCGCTAGAATGGAGCAGCTGCTGAGTGGAATGCTCATCATGACGGATTCCTAGAAAGCCTAACTGAAGCATTGGGGCCACAACTGTATCGGATTGGTCACTTTGAATAACAGGAGTATCGGTATATTGACTAAGAAGGGTGTTAATTCGTTGTTTGAATTGGTTAAAGAAAATGGTTTTGTCACCTAGAAGAAATATAAATATAATATCTCGATAATTGCCCATCACTGAACTGGCAGATGTTTCCATTATATTAACAAAACGCTGTCGAAATGTCTGTACTTTGTGATATTTAAATTAATTCTTCGTAATATAAATCAAAATTACCAACTAAAGGATCAGGAACATCTGCTGGAGAGACCAACGTATTATCGTGCTGAAGCTCGTAGGAGACACTAGAAATAGTTTCCACCAGATCTTCCATAAAGTCGGCAAATTTCGGAACATTCTTAAACACCATAAAGCGATCCTGGCGTTGGGTGAAGTAATCACGACTAAAATTAGCCCTATAATAGACAGTTTTATTAAAGACAATTATAGCGGACATAATATACATTTTTTTGCTTTTTCAAATGATCCATACTTAAAAAGATTAACTTTAATTACTGAAAATTTTAGTACAAATTAAAAAAAGATGTCAGAATTTTATGTTAAAATTTGAAAAATTGCTATCATTAAAACTTGTGATAAGCTTTTTTTCAACAATTTACTATGAACTTATTTAAATTGATTATTATCTCTGAAAAAAATAAAAGTTTTATTTATATAAAGACATCTTATTCATCATAAAAGGCCTAATTTTCAATTATAATATTGCAGGTGTTATGACAATTTAAAAAACCATTTGGCATCTTCGCTCAAAAATGTGCTACGTGGGCAACTACATTTATATTCCCAAATTGACCTATAAAAATGTGGGCCATTGAAATTAGTTCGATTCAAATTTTAGAACAAAAACTTTGATATACAAAAAACATTTGTTTTAACTTTCACATGGAAAAGATATTGACCACCGTGTGCATGAGTTTGGCAAGCAATAAAAGGTTTCATTTGCTGGTAAAAACAAACAAACTAAACAAAGAGTTTCATTAATAGAATATAATAGAAAAATAGTTTAACATTGTTAACGATATAAATTATTGCATAGTATGTAGTGGAAATTAATTAATAAACGAATATGTAATTAGCAAATAGTGTTCTACGTAAATCTAAATCTTATATTAGGCGAATTCCACTGTACTTAGCACTATCAAATGAAAATTAAATCAGCATCAGGTGAAAATATTTAGGTGAGACTTAGTTTGGTTCAACCATTTCATACTGGTGTTAATAGACCTTGAATAATAATAAAGTACATACATACCCACTGACAACCAATGTATCATCAAATAAATAAACTTTTGTATGCTGAAGATTCGACACAACCTCATTCAGCCGACCTCCCAATAGCTGTTTGCGCCATCCCCTGAAATTCGGCGAATGAAAAAGAAACACCCTGAGATTATTTGGATGGGCATTCATAAGAGGAACCAACATGGTTCTAGATGACACCTTTGACACTGAACCATTACTGGGTGTAACTAGACGTGAACCCCGAGTATTTTCTAGCAAAATACGAACACGTAATGAGGAAGGCCTTTCTTCAGTCATACAAGCTTTCCCAATATTTTGAACCTAACAATTAAAAATAAATTAATTTATACAGCCCTAGATAAATATAGCACTTAGTTTTCAATAATTTTATCTTATTCAAAAGAATTGTAACTTCTATATATCTATATAATTTAATATCTATGTATATATTTCAAAAATCATCACAATTAACATTTGATTAATTAAAATAGGTAAAATGAAATCTTTAGTGTAGCAAACATACAAAAATAAAATATGATAAACAATTAATTTTTTATTCACCAGCAAAGCCACTACGAGACCGGTTTCGACTTCTTGGGTCTCATCAGTCGTAGGTAGACTCGAACAGTTGGTATTTATAAGAACAACTTTGTGCTCACATTCACCAGCAGCCTGGATAGCTCAGTGGGTAAGACACTTGCCTTACACATCAACAGTCCAGGTTCGAGTCTACCTATGACTGATGAGACCCAAAGAGGTTGAAACCAGTCTTGTGGCTTTGCTGGTGAATAAAAAATAAAAATTAATTGTTTATTTCTGTTGTGGGAACACCTACTGCTTTATTTCCATTCATTTTGAGACCCAGTATAGATTCATTATCCATTTTTGACTTTGTAAGAAAGGTATTTTTATACTAATCCATTTTATAATAAATGTAGTCAATTCTTTCACTAATTGATCACATTTATTAAAAAATGGACTAAAATGCCACATTCTTTATAAAAACATACACTTTCTAACAGCTAAACTTTTTAGAACAATGTTTGTCTTGAATGCATACTAATTTTTTTCTAGTGTAGTGTAAAAATTAATTTAATTATTTTTTTAAAATATATAGCCTATCTATATTTGTTAAAATTTGTTCCATGGATACACTAGAAAAAAGTAGTCTGCATTCAAGACAGAATTGTTCCAAAATTACTTGTTCTTGGTAAAAAGTGACAGCTGTATTTGATCAGTAATTATATAAATTTACTGTTGATTTTTATAATAAAGTGACTTAGTCCATTTTATAATAAATGTGTCAGTCAGTTGTTGCTGTTGCCCCTACCTTTTTTGAAAAAGGTAGTCCTCTCAATGTGGGTTTTGGATTTGACATTCAGGTATATAGGATGATGTGGACAGTTAAATATAAGTAATGTGTGGTGGGGTGATTGCTTGCATGATGGACATATGTTAGCTATATTGGGATGTTAGTTAGTGAAATAATTGACCACATTTATTACAAAATGGACTAAAATTCCACTTTTCTTTTATAACATGGACAATAAATCTATATCCATGGCATATAAAAGTCAATTGACACTCTTTTTTACAAAAAACAAGAAATTTTGGCACAACCTGTCTGCTTAGTTGACTGAATTTGTCTTGAATGTGGTTAAATGTGGACAATTTGTTTTGCTTAGCACTATGTAAGAGAATCTTTTTTCATAACAATTACAATCAAAAATCGTTTTTTAACCCTAATCTTGATTTTATTTTTACAAGATACTTGATTCTCATACTGGTGAAAATGAAAAACAAGATTCTCATTACCAATTTTTTTCTAGTATAATTTTCAATTTTGTATTTACATTCTTTTATCATAATATGTAGAATGGACAGAAACAATGATTTACATTTGATTTTGTTTATGATAATCATATTTATTCTGCAGTTTGACATTGAATTCTCTAATTTTGCATTTAGGGGATCTAATTCCTTAATTTCTTTTTTTAAAATTGTATCCAATTTTTCAATTAGATAAATCTAAATTGGGATAGCACTCCAGACCTTTCTTCATTTTCATCAAAGTCTAGTTAATTTATGATTTCCTGACAAGGTATTTCTCAAAAAGTACTTTAAATAATACAATGTCAGAAAATGAATGCAAAGTTTGAAATTTTTTCTGTGAACCTAGATTTCTATTTTTTTTAATTTGTATATAGCTGCATCACTTCTTTGTTATTCATTTTCATAAATATTAAATCAATATGTAGGTTACATAAATTGTGTTTTTCTCACAAGATCATTCTTAGAAAGCATACAAATAAGTGACTCAGATTGCTAGAAATTGAATCTAAAATTCCAAAATTTTCCAGGAAGGGCCCCCAACTTTTTATTTCTATTAAAGTCTTGTTAATAAAAAATTATAATTTATAGATAAGATATTTCTTTAAAAATAATATAGAATTAAGAATTAGAAAAAAATTTATGATGACCCCTATTTTCATTTATGTATGTAGTATGTACATCACTTATTTCATTTTCAATAAATTGAAGTCTAGGTAACAGAGATTTCCTGACAAAATCATACTTGAAGAATACCAGTAAGTGACTCACAATACTTGAATACAAAAATTTATTATTATAAAAAAATCAGAAATAATAAAGGGCATTATCATACATCATTGTGTCTAATACAGCATATAGTTATTAATAGTTTTATTTAATATTTTCAAACAAATTTAATACAATTTTCGAATACTGAAAATTATATATTTTAATACAATTTATTCTTGTGCAATATTTCTAAAAAAATCAGATTAAATTAGCAGTTAATTTTATTTTATTTGTGTGACTTTCTCATGTATACAAAGCAGTTTTATATATAAGCTAAATTCTGCTATTAATATATTTTTTAAATCTTTGTTTCCTTCTAACATAAAAATATCAATTAAACATAATTAAACTAAAGCACCTTCAATTGCTATGTTGGGTATTGTGGTCAATATCAACTCTTAAATGTCATTAAGAATAAATGCTAAATAAATATAGGCTAAATATGAATGCAGTTGATTTAACACACTCACATAAATATTGTCTACCATCACAGTGATTTGATTGACTAACATGCAACAGCTGTTTCAAAATGACCTACTTCACTATCTACCTCAACATAAAAATTTCTCAAGGTAGGTAGTCTTACCTCAAACCACTGCTACCTCTGGTTTCCATTCAGTCACTATTTTAAGAAGAAGAAGAAGTAGTGATCAAGGTAGTGCTACCTACCTCAGTTTCCATTCAGTTGCCCAAGAACAGTTCACACCAGCTCCAGCGCCTTCTCTGTGTCAGCTCCAAAACTCTGGAATGTAATGTCATCAAACCTTTGCATGATATCTGACCATCAAACATTTAAAACTGCCCTCAAGACTTCTCTCTTTCAAAATGCATTTAATTGAACTTCAATTTTATTATCTTTTTTATTCTATTCCAAAATCTGGTTGGATAGTAACTTTTATATGCACTTCAGGCATTCAGTGCATTTCTAATATATAATTATTGATTTTCTTATTATTAATTATAATTCATAGACATCAATATAGTTTTGAGGTATTTGCCCCTCATCAGTACAGAGCAGGATTCAAACCCAGAACTTTTTTATAAAAATTTATGTTCCAGTGGTTTCTAGAATGATTGTATGCTAATTTTGCTCTGTAATGATGAGTTGCAAATATCCCAAAAAATAGTATATAGCTGGATGTCCTGCTAATATTGATGTTTAAGAATAATATATAATTCTTAAAATTTTAAGATTTAATATGCATTTTTATTTGATACTTACCAAATTTAAATTTTTTGACTAATTATACATTTATATTTGGTTGTTAACATATATATATATATATGCACTCCTGGTCAAAAGTTAATTAATTTTCACTCTACTTATTCCTGTTTCCTGTAATTGCCAAGTTTGTCTGATGGGCAGAATTGCAGTCAATAACCCTCTTCTGACTCCCTGCCTTCACCATTTATGTCTGGATTTGGCCATGGAGCATTGAAACTGAACTGCAGCTGACTGGAGGTGCATTTTCTTCACTGATGAGAGTCCAGTACATTTGGTATCTGGACATCAGCAGTGCTATGTGGTGAATTCAGTGAGAATGGTCCTCATCCACCGGTCAGAATTTAAGAAAGACTGAATGCTCCTGCCTACCAAGAGATCATCAGCAACAATGTCCTGCCTCTCAACCTCCCAGATTTGAATCTGACCTTCATGCAAGACAACATGTCACACTACAAGAACAACTTGCAGATTCTTTGATGAACATGGAATTCAACTTCTTCCATGGCCAACACAGTCACAAGACTATTGAACCAAAATGACAATATTTAAAAAAATACATTTGTGATGCAATTTCAACAATTACCTCACAAATGTTGTAAAGTGTATGGTCTAAGGTCAAGAATGGTATTAAACCTGTAACTGGTAAATGGTTTTCATGTGGTGATCCACATAACAGAAAATTTTGTAAATTTCGAAATGCTATTTGTCATTTTTGAAAGGTAAAGGACATATCAAGAAGGTAAGCCGAAAATTTACCAACAGTACCTACATCTAATGTAATTCAATCTGAGCATTTACCAATTATCAATCATAGTCATTCCAATAGTCCTTCACATAGTGACATTAGTCATCCAATTAGTTCCTTACGCTATTCGATGCGTTGAGATATAGTCTTGCTGTTAATTATTCTACTAACTGTGTTAATATTTATTGATAAGCTATTGTAGCGCAAACTGAAACACGTAATTTGCATTTGATGTTGGACACAGGTAGCGAACATGATATTATTTCTATACCGATGCTACACACAATCAATAGATACCAGGATATTACTCACTGCGAACTAAATTATTTGGCATTACTGGAATAATCAAAGGTAAGACCGTAATTCGGAAAACAATTTATTTTGCATTCCTGGTGATCAATAGAAGCCCTTCCCTCTTGGGATTAGATGGTATAAAAAAGTTATATAATATCTATCTTTCTGCTTTAATACTATTGAACACAGTATGAAAACCGAAAATATTGATAAGCTGATTAATGAGTACAAATTTAATTGGAGGAATGTGAATTGACCCCGCGAAATTAACTGTCGATGACAGTAATCCTGTTTTTTTTCAAACGTAGAATAGTTCCTTACGGTTTGACGGAGGCTGTTAAAATACTCTGGAGGAATTGTTGAAAAACAATCTCAAAATCAAAATTACAGATTCAAAATGGGCCACTCCGATAGTTACCCCATTAAAGCCTAATGGCACAGTTCGTGTGTATGGGGATTACCGAATTACCACAAACCCAATAATTTCCCAACAAACCACCAGTACTCCTGAACCAGAAGATTTACTACATAAAATTCTGGGTGCCAAAACATTCTGTAAAATTGACCTCACAAATCCGTATCGAAGAAATACACCATATTTAACACCTAAATTGGATTATTGCAATATAATTTCTTACCTTTTGGCATAAGCACTTGCCCTAACCAATTTCAGGCAATAATGAATAGAAGGTATGCCAGGTGTTATTTCCTATTAATAAGACCTGTTGGTGTTCATGATTTATGTCTTACAAATCTGCTGAACGGACGTAAAGAGAAAATGTTCGAATAAATAAAAAAACGGTTTTGCTAAGAATGAAATTTTATACTTGGGATATAAAATCATTCGAATGGCTACAATCCTGATCCCAGTAGATTCAAAGCAATTAGAGATGCTCCCGACACGACAAACCATGAAAAGCTTGGATCGGTTATTAGATGTTTTCGGTACTGTTCTCAATTTATACCTAATTTTGCTTCCAAAGCGGAATATTTATTCAAACTGCAAAAAACAAAGTATTTCAAAGGAACGTTCATCACTCGACTTGTCCACAGATATTCAAGGAAGATGTTAGACTAGTTTCTTTTAAAATTGTCTCAAACATAATTACAGATGCATCGCCTTCAGGCCTTGGTTGTGTTATGGAGCCAGATGGGAAATTGGTGATGTGTATATCTAGAAAACTTACAGACAGAGAAAGAGGCATAAGCGATAGTGTGGGCAGTTAAACCCTTGCATAAATTTCTTTTTTAAGAATAAGATTAAATTGGTAACTGACCATCAAGACCAGAAATACATTTCTAAATGCGAATACTTCAATTAGTAAAGCCTCTGCTGCCATGATACAACGATGGAAATCTACTCTTAGTAGCTATAAATATGATATAGGGTTCAGAGCAGGGAAGAGAATTCACAAGTCGATTACCTTCTCAGATATTCTGCATTTGAGTTGATACAGCCGTTGCAGATAACTAGAGAGAAGAGAGCCATAAAAAAAAAATTACCCTGACTTCCTGAGTGCCATAAAAAAGGGTGGAAGATTTCTTCTAAAAATAAACATCCTCAGATATTGATCGTTAGATGAGAATATATTTCGGTAACACCAGATAATGTTATTATGCTTGGTGATAAAATCCTAGGTTCCTAACATAATTCGAAAAGAAATTTAAAAAAAATTCATTCTGGTTACTTGGGAATTGAGAAGATGAAGTCGTTATTCCGGTTGTCTGTGTGGTGGCCAGAGATTAGCTCTGATATTTACTCTTTTGTCAGAAACTGTGAAAGGTGCATTTACGAGGATTCTTGGCTTACTTGTTATGAAGTTTGTGAAAGAGTTCATGCTGATTTCTGTGGTCCAGTTTTTGATAAAATCCATATTCTCATTTAGACTGATGCTTATTCTGGTTGGATGGAAGCTTTTGTTACTTTGTCAACTACTTCCTCGTTAGTAATTAAAGTGATGGGAAATGTTTTTTTCTGGAGAAGGAATACCGCAAGTTTTAATAACGAATAATGGCACTCAGTTTACGGCAGACGAAAAAAAGAAATGGCTTAGTGGAATAGGTTGTCGTCAATTATTCAGTGTACCTCGAAATCCACGATCAAATGGTCGTGCCGAAAATTCTTTCAAAACTTTAAAAAGTGCTATCAAATCATGTGATCCAATAAACGTTATAGAGTTAGAGAAATGCATTGATAAATTTCTTGCTACATTATCGAAATAGTATTCACAAAACAAAAGGAGAATCACCGGCAAAATTGTTCAAAGGAATATCTCTGAGATCTAATTTAAAATGTGTCAATACTACTGATATGATGTTCCACAAGGGAAACACACAAGAATTAACTACGTGAATTATCCTAAAATTTATTTGAAAAATGATGGTTCAACTTCTTGATATCAACGATGGATCTGTGCACTGACGGCACTTAAACCAAATTTTTGTGTCAAAGCGGAAAAGTCAAATGATTGATAGTAACGGACAAAACTCAGAAATTTGTAGTTCTAAAAATCTTGATGTTAAATTAATCGATAAGGAAAATATTTATCCCAGAATACAGAAACCAAACCACGACATATGTAGCTGCTGGCTTCAACCGAACCTCACCACATTACAGAATACTCACTACAACTCAAACAAAAGCTTTCGATAAGATAAGATAAGATAAGATAAGACTTTATTGCCATTGGTTGGAATTATGTACAATAACAGAAAAAATATAAACAAAA
>JAUYWI010064954.1:0-15229 GCA_034780595.1 Parotoplana pacifica
TTGACGGCGGCGATCTCCTCGGCTTCCTCCACCTCCGTCTTCAGTTTCTACACAAGTTCCTGCACGCTTTCCTGGTTCTTCTTATGTTCTTCAGACTGAAAGAGACGACAATTATTTGGAAAACATTTAAAAATTGGGCGGAAAAAATCGATATAAGGGTGCGCCAAAAGTCTTCTCGTTTTTAACGATTTGTGCCAAAAGTTATTAGAATTGCTGTGCTGTTTATTTACGATTGGTGCCGTTTCTTGACATTTTCGAGATCTGGAGCCAATAATAGACGTTTTTAAATTCCAAATAAATGTCTTTGAAAGTGGTGGATATCCCGCTATTATATCTTCTGACAGGACTGTCACCAACTGCAATATCTCCGGTTTCCTGCGAGATTTCCCTGCCATATTATATTTTACAGATATAATTTTTTCTAGTTCCCATAAGAAATAGCACGATTCCTTTGGCAGTTGCCACACTCATCGGAGCTTATTAGAACCTCAGAAACGTCGTTAGTTGTCCCTCCATGCGTTTGACGACCATTACATAAAAGTACATTGACACTGTTTTTAATGTTCAACTGATTCCTCACTTATTGCTAGTCTGACAACTTTGTGCTGGATTTGATTAAAGATGTCTAGATATAACGCTGCTATTATTTAGGGAGGGAAAAAAAGGATAATTGTTGTCCAAATTATTGTCTGAAAATTCACTCAATGGATCGAAACATTTAGCATGAGACACTTTTTGTGGGCCACTTAATAATTATATAAACCCTAGGGACTGTTAGACTAACATTCATATCCATTTCAACACCACCATTATCGGCTGTTAGACTAACAGTCATATCCATTTCAACATCACGGTTATGGGCTGTTAGTCTAACAGTCATAGCCATTTCAACACCACCGTTATGGGCTGTTAGACTAACAGTTATATCCATTTCAACATCAACGTTATGGGCTGTTAGACTAACATTCATATCCATTTCAACACCACCGTTATGGACTGTTAGACTAACAGTCATATCCATTTCAACACCACCGTTATGGGCTGTTAGACTAACAGTCACATCCATTTCAACACCACCGTTATGGGCTGTTAGACTAACAGTCATATCCATTTCAACACCACCGTTATGGGCTGTTAGTCTAACAGTCATAGCCATTTCAACATCACCTTTATGGGTTGTTAGTCTAACAGTCATATCCATTTCAACATCACCGTTATGGACTGTTAGTCTAACAGTCATATCTATTTAAACACCACCGTTATGGGCTGTTAGACTAACAGTCATATATATTTCAACACCACCCACGCCTCGTCTGAATAATTTTAAATCGATCAAATGTGGAAGTCCACAATGTATACGACATTGACCTCAGGGTAACCTCCTAAGACATACAGAAGACAAATTTTACAAAATCTATGGTGTAGTCTTCGATAATAATATCGGTATGCATTACAAGCGAATAATGAGTGTATTATACATTTTTTTATTTTTACTTACATGTTGAAATGAATATGACTGTTAGTCTAACAGCCCATAACGGTGGTGTTGAAATGGATATGACTGTTAGTCTAACAGCCCATAAGGGTGGTGTTGAAATGGATGTGACTGTTAGTCTAACAGCCCAAAACGGTGGTGTTGAAATGGATATGACTGTTAGTCTAACAGCCCATAACGGTAATGTTGAACAGGAATGACTGTGAGTCTAACAGCCCATAACGGTGCACGCCTCGTCTGAATAATTTTAATTGATCTCGCGTAGCTCCTAATGGACTACTAATACATGACAAACAGGAATGAGTAGAAGAAAACATTATGAAAAATGTAGGACACGTCGAAATTTTGACCAGGGTGTATGAGATTATAACACAAGATAATATACAGTGTAATAGATAGCTACATACATTGAGTGCCGTGGACTCTATGTTGTAAGTTATGCTGTTTAGGCTGCTAGGGTGTTACCAGATATTATTAAGTTACTAGGGACTTCACTGAATAAATTACATTATTATTTACGATTTTTGGTCTACATAACTAAGTCGGAAATCCTCATAGTCTCAGATTGTTAAATCTATTTGTTTAGATATGCGTAGCACTGGCATTTAGTTTTTCTCCTTTTTTGGCAGTAAAATTTAAAAAATAATTTAATTTATGCACTGTAATACCTTCTGCCTATCACGTCCTCTGACCTACCCACCTACAAAACATATCTCTTACTGACTGAAACTAAAGTTCCGGCATAAAATTTCTCTCTGCCACCCTTCGTCAGCGGCGCCTCAAGTTGCTGGAGCAGATTATGAAAGAGGACGAGCTTAACGTGTCCTCAAACTCATCAGGACCTCCTCTGGCTTTGGTTCTGGCCTACCCACCTACAAATTATTTTCGCAGGCATATGGCTCGCTATTGTTCCTCAACAACACACTGATGAATTGTATCTCATCTCTTAGAGAATTAATTCAACTCAAATTGGTCTTTAAAAGAATTTTCCTCGTAGTTGCAGTTTGTATTTTATTATTCTTATTACAATCACAGACATCTCGGCTCCCAGGGTGCGATTGTAATCTTTTGAGGGTGACAGAGACAGACTACTCCAAATCGCCTTTCTGTGCTTCACTTTCGAAGTAGGAAGAACTTTATTGTACCTGGAACATACCTATATTACAGGGCTATCCCTCCACTGGTATATTTTATCTTCCCTTCACTTCTGCAATGAACCACCGATTGTTTTATTTAGCCTGCTGCACTATCTGTAGCTCTAAATCTGCGATCCCTATCATATCTCGATGACATGTAATAAAGTTATCAATATTAGAATGGAAAAAGGGATTCGTTAAATTGTGGAAAGATTCTTTTGCCAGAGGTTCTTCAGTTTTGTCCAGTGCACCAATATAGAATTGATGACTGTAAGAACAACGAGCCACATTGATTAAAACAAAAGCGAATCGGTTTGCCTTTAATCGACATTTGCTCCAATGCATGTCCCGTAGGTCACAGTATTCTCCTCGATGCACAACTCGTAATGGATCACACCTTACTGTTACAGTCGTGTCTAGAGCAATGTTGTTAACAAACTGAATAAATTATTTGATCTTTCTAAATCGATCACGTGGTATTGTTTAAGGTACTATTGAGCAGGAGAAATCAGATGTACAGGGCCGCTAATTATTATCTGATGATAAGTTGTGTTATCCACATGTTAAAAAATACAGAAGAATTTCATATACATTTCTGCAGGTGAAGTTCAGAAATCTGCAGTTTCTTGGAGAACATAGAGAATGCTAAAAAAGCAACTGTTGCAACATACTCAGAAGTCATGTATGGTTTCAATAAATTCCCCAGCCTTAGTTTGTTTAAATGTACATAGATCTAGAGGAGAATGTAGCAACTTTCTATCAACATTTGTGCTAGAGAAATTGTTACTTACATCTATGTCTCGTAATGCCCCAAAAGTAAAGAAACGGTCATAGACTAAAACATACGATACGTCAATTTATGAAAATTGCCAAACAAAACAGTGGCGATTTCTCATTGGTTAATATACATATTTTTAATTGATAAACTCTCAAAAATTATAATTTCCAATTATTTCTTATTCAAATGCAACACAAATATTCCAAAAAAATACTTCAAAAATTAAAACATCCGTGACCTTAGGTATATCGGTTTTATTTTTAAACCTTTTTCAACTTTTATTTAATAATGAATAAATTGATTCCAGAATCATTGATAAAATACATAAAATATTTTCTTCTCTACAGCTCTGTGTGGTAAAGCCATGACTATCAATTGAATTCTGTTTTCAATGGGTAACCAGTAAAGAGAATATGCAAGATGTTTCCGGCAGCGATCACAGAATACTCTTCATGGAGGCAGAAAATAAAGCTCTAAACATCTAAATCTATGTTTGAATTCTGGAAATGGTAAGGGAGCATATATTTATTGGCCTACATTTTAACAATGCGGTGGCAATAAAATAAAATGACTTTTCTGGCATGACGGTTTTGCCACTTACATTTTTAAACGAATTCTGTTTTCAATGGGTAACCAGTAGAGAGAATGTGCAAGATGTTTACTGCATTGATCCCACAATTCTCTTCATGGAGGCAGAAAATAAAACTTTAGCAGTCTTTATAATATTTGTAAATATCTAAATCTATGTTTAACATTATGGTGGCCATAGAAGAAAGTGAGGTTTTCTGGGGATGACGGTTTTACCCTTATCTTTTGTAAACTATAATTGAAACTTATACTTACCCAATTAATTTCTACACAAGTATTATTTTTCTCACTGCTTTATTTCCAAAATGTAGAATTAGTACCTCTGTGACTTTAATTCCTCTATGGTAGAGATAATAAATTATTTAATAGATATAATGCTCAGATGATGACAAACTCGACATAGACTAATTTAATAATAACTTGATTGCAATTCCAATATTTAACTGCATTAAAGATAATTTATCGAGTCTCTAAATTGTTGAATAGTACTAAACGTCACTTTCCTGCAAAGATTGAACTAACAGAAGAGAGCGGTTTACATCAAGTAAGTTGGTGTTGTTCTAAGGTGCTGTAAAATCTTCGAAAATAGGTTAACTCATTTACAGAAATACCTTCCAACTTAATAATATCCAGTTAGGTCTATAGCAACCAGCCAGACATCTTTGTGAGCTTTTTAATCGATCGTATTTTATTCATATATTTCAACTAAATAGAAAATCAGTTTTTAGTATATCAGAAAGCGATTCACATATTCTCTAGAGAAGTAACTTTCACTATAAACTAACACAAGATTCTATAGTCCTGGAGCTATAAGACGTTTAATCGTACACTCTGTTCCAAAAAGTGTGTTTGTTTGTTATGTACTACACAAGGCATGAAATGAATGGCAAGTCTGGTGCTGAACAAATGCTGCCTGTAACTCCGCTGGTGACCCCGACATATGGCATTAAGTATACATTAATTTTTATGGAATGCATATTTGTGAACTACCAAATAATATTACTTAAATTCTGTAAACAATTTTACTTTTAATGTGAAGGGCCCATTTGCAATTCGTTAGGTGATCGAAATTAGATTTTGATCAAACTGTTTCCCCTTCCATGTATACCCTCCTCACTTAAGTGACCCCAACATATGGCATTAATCATATGTACATTTGAGTTCCAAGTTATTTTTTATGGAATGCACATTGGTGGACTACCAAATAATATTACCTTACATTATCTATACAACTTTTAATGTGAAGGGCTCAAAATAACCCATTTACAATGCGTTAGAGGATCATACTGTTTCGCCTTCAATGTGAACGCTGATAACAGACGAGCCAACCACCACCATTGAATTCAACTCATTGAATAATACATTCAATACCATTTGTGGTACTAAGTACACATCTGTAGCTTTCAAGTAGTTTATCAAAGACTAATTGTTTCTGTTTCCGCTTTACACATCATAATGAGTAGAAATATATAAATATTCATATTTCTGTGGGCATATCATATTCTTTCGTTCCTACACAATGATCAAGTGTTCACTTACTACCTCACAATTTCTCAACCAATATTTAGCTAGCAAACTGTTTAGAAACTGAGTAAATCTTTTTTGAACTTGGAATTTGAAAAATTCAAAAACTTGTAACACTGGAATTCGTTTAAGTTCTCGTAAGACCTATGCTTATATAAATTCAACACAGAATCAAGCAGACTCCATTATTCATAGCTCAAAACAAACAAAAAATGTTTGTCACGAGTGATATTCGAACCTGCGCCCGAAAGATACTTTCGATCGCGGGTCTGCTACTTTGTCAGCTGCACCACTCAGAAGGTTATCAACTTGTTCGTCTGCGAAAGGAATTAACAATGTACTAACTACATCACGTCGCTTGTTACCTATCGCGTCATCTGTGAATGCTTAAAACACGAGTATTATATCTTCTACACCAGATGGACATTGTCTATTACAAAGTATGTATAGTAAATGGACTAAATAATGATGGCTATAATTGTATCTCTACTAATGTATTGTGTGAAATGAAATCCAAAATTCTCGCTAATCGATAGTATCTAAATGTTTATTCTGCTTTCTGTTTGAATAATGCCACTGTACATCAATTGAATATCTACATTCTCCACAAATTTTGAAACTCTGATTTTGTGCCCCTCACATTATATCCAGGAACACCGGTGCACCTCTAAACATGACTTTCAACTGGGTTCCTGTTGTGTTTTCAAGGGTGCATCTGCCACCCAAGCTGGACTCTGCTGAATTCCAATGCTCTGCGCACATATCTGGAACTGCAGTTACTCACTGAGAAGGTCGGCTTCGCATCTTTTGCTCTTCGAGATAGAAAATTTAATATTATCTCCACCTATGCGCTAACCTCACCAATTACCGACTCTGCTCCGACTGTTACAGAAGAGTTCTACGACTCACTTGGTGATCTTTACGATTCCTTCCCGCACCGTGAAATACATTCATTTTTGGCACTTCAATGCACCGCTTCAAACCGACGGTCGTGCTGTGAAGAATAGCTGTAGTACTGAAAATGCCAACAACTCCTACCTCGACGACGTTTTCTCATCTCGAGATCTTATTACTGCTAACGGCACTATCAGACAATGATTTTGTAAACATTCTATTTTTCATAGTCCAAATCACCGTCTGAGGCGTCTAGACTGGATAATGCTGTCACAACAACAAGCTACTACCATCTCGCTTTCCCCCAAAGTTCTTACCACAAAACATAACCTCATCTATGTTAATCTCTGGCTACGGCGGCATACAGATAAACCACGCCCTTCTACTTTATGTTCCCAACTTTGTGATTCTACAACTTAAAAAACATTTATTGATAACGTTTTTTAATAACTTAAGACGCGATCCAATGTTGTCCATTTCAACGGGACAATTGCCAAGGCTACAGAGAGTCTTCCAAATGGAACTTCTAAGAAATGCAAGTGGTCTTTGGGACTCTTATCCTATTATTACCTGTGCTGGCGTAACCTTCAGAGTGCTACAGATAATTTGGGATCTGGAAATTTACGCGCTACTGCAGCGGCTGAAGCACTTAGAGAAACCTATATTTCTCAAACAATTATTCAAACAGAGAACGCAGTCAGCCATAAAGATATAACTATTAACTGTAAGCATGCTGCTGCGTGGAAAGCTATCACCCAGCTCACTTTTTGTGAAAGTAAATATATTACTGTGGTTGCTGCTAACTCAGTTGAACACAGAAAATTAATAATTGCCTATCACTATCGTAAAGTGCTCACTGCCCAACCACCAGAATTTAGCATCTTCCGCCACCTCGTCTCCAAGTATCAAATTTAGCAAACTTTAGCTGTAGGCACATCTTTCGATCAGATGTTATCAAAGAACTTAATGCTAATAGTTCAATAGTCATTATACCCTGACAAAAGGTTGGCTTGTAGATCATCCCAAGGACTCTAGCACAATTCCAGAACACTACTAGTTTCACCCTTGTTAGGGATCGTCAGGTGAACATAGGAAATTGCCGAACCCAAGCTCATACTACTTGAAAAGTAGCGAGCCTAGGAGCTCTAGAATCCAATTTCAGATCTGCGCTTATTGGTATCACACCAACATTAAGAAAGCAAAAGTGATTTTGCATATTAAGCCAATAAACATAATAGTGCAATAGTCAATTAACCCTGACAAAATTGTACTTTTACTGGCCAATGGTAAGATTACCAGTTTGATGGAATTAAATATACATTTAATACAATTAATATCTAAATAGATTGTTGATCTTAGTGATGTCCATGATGAAGCTATCTTTATTGGACCCATTATTTTAGGACACAGAACATTTACTTTAAGAAACTTTAATGAAGTCCAAACTGCTTTTGATATATCTAAAAAGACATATACTGTGTACCTAACCTACCTACTTTGTTAACAGCCATTATTAACCCATTAACTTTGATTTACTTCAATTTATTAAGTTGAGTTGACAATGTTTCTTTAAAACAAATTGTTGTAATCTACATTACATTACATGTTAATTGTTTCATTATATGCTATTAAAAGTTTTGTTAAGTTAATTGAATTAATTTTATGATATTATTATTCACTTATCATAGAGGGACAATAACTTGACTTATTTTTGATAATGCTCTATACTTAATTGAATGTTTACACATATCTGGACTATAAAGAAGAATTACGTAGTACTTCAAGTTATCAGAAAGAGGGGTAACTTGAGACATTACTTATTATTGGATTAATATAATATGCTTATAAAATGTTGAACTATAATTCTTTTTAAATCATATACTTATACAATAGTAATATAATCAACTGAAAACTAAATACATAAAAATTTTTGGGAAAACTGCCAAAATTGTCTCAAGTAACTCCATTGGATGGTACTTATCATTGTCGAGGTGAAAATAAAGCCAAGGGCATCGTATTTTTGGGTACACATAAAATTATTGTGAAAAATGCTTCATCATTTTTGGTATCAGGCTTCGTTCTCTTCATGGTGATAAGAATTCTTTTGTAAAGAACGATAAGGATAATTCGTATTTAAGTATGCCGAACCTCGTTCCTGCCTCGAATTTAAAAAATTGTAAATAAATTTATGAATATTTTTTATTAACAAAATTTAACATGTTTATTTTTTAAATGGACCAATAGATAAATACTTGTAAATATACAATGTAAATATAAAAGAGCATCGGACATGTTCAACATTTTACAGTTTCTACATATATTTTTACTGCGAATATATGTATATATCATTTATCTATTACTGTGTAAATATTTAAACAAATAAAAACTCATTCTAGTATTTGAAAGACGCGTTTCGCGTATTTATTTTCAATTTCATATATTACAAAAATATTATAGATATCTTTGATATATTTTTAAATTTCAAATTTTAAACAATTTCAGCGAAATATGATTTTATCAATACTATATACATAGATCATAGATTAACAATTTCTGTTGTAAATTAGATCTCATTATATAAATATGAAATGTTATCATTAAACGTACATATATAACAAAAGTAAATCAATTTAAAAATGGCAGTTCAATTACGGTTTCAAAAAGCTGAATAAACTTTTCTATAAAATTAAATTTGGATTGTGTTGTAAAATAGTGTAGCTTACAAATAGGTGTCACTTCAAAGAACTCGTATACTCGTTAGTGGCAATATAGACAAGGTACTCGTATACTCGTTAGTGGCTATATAGACAAGGTACTCGTATACTCGTTAGTGGCTATATAGACAAGGTACTCTTCTATATGCACAACTTAATATTTCATAAATGGTTATTTTTGAATATTTTTGCTACACACCATAGTGGATAAATAGCTTTTTATTGGCATCCAATTGGGATACATAACTATCATTTGAATGAGAATATTCTATTTGCTAAATACAAAACGCCTGATATGATATTAACAGAGTTGCAAAATATCTTGAAGACACTGTTTTTATTTTGAAGCCATCTATTTTTGCACAGCTTTTAGTTGGATCCTTTTCATTTCTATGATGTTAGCACTGTCGACGCCTTGACACATTTAATTTTAACAAAGTTTTGAAAAAAAGCACAACAGTTAAAAAATGATACAACCAAATATTTTTTGGCGCTTATTTGTGAAACATAAAATCTAATTATGTAGTGGGTATATAATAATGTCATGAAATCATTTTTAAAACTGATAATCTACGAATCAGGAAAATGAATTACTGGTAATAACAATTAAAATACAATTAAAAATCAACAATTGTATCTAGCTGGCGTTTTGCTTGTTGGGTATTGCAAATTACTAGATTTTTCTCTTCGATGTACCTACCTTCCTTCCTTCAGAGAAAGTTTATGACATAAGTATTATGCGAAATACATGGAACTGAAATACAAACCGAGAATAGACTAAGTTGCGCAAGAAAATAGGTATGTGGATTGTTGGTCTGTTGTGGTTAACATGATGGCAACTGCAATCATCTTAAATAAAACCTGCCAAAATTTGCCTACAATCAATGTTCTTCATCTTCTCGCCCATGGCATGCATGTACAATGTGAGGCTCACGAACTTTGCAAGGACTTACATCTCAAGGAAATAAAGGATGGTACCTACTTCATTTACCTTTGTGATCTCTATCTTTTCTATGGTAACTAAAATTCCACAATGTTTATAATAATTTGTTTAAAAAGCATAATTTGTACTCAAAAGGATCCATAGCGAAACAAGTCTTTATATCCAATGCACATTCTGTATAGCAAAATTGTTCAATTTAGGTAATAATATGATGATTATGAATATGTTATATTTGTATAATCTTTTTCTATAGTAATCCGCTTAATTGGGGCACATTGAAGAAGCCATTTTGGCCCAATAAAGCGGACATCACTTTTTTCGACTGCATTCCCATGTAAAACGAAAAATGGAACAAAAAACGAAATTTGAAAAAGTACATATATCATTTATTCCATCTGACCCCTCAAATAGATTACAAAATTTACTTTGTTGCTTCGAGAGTACCAGGTAACTTAATACATTGAGAAATTAAATAGACGATTGTCTGTAAAGTCATTTGCTACCCAACTATGAAGTACGCTGGGTTGAACAGCCTACTAGTGAGAGGATAAATTATGACGTCACTACTAATTTGATGATCTCATGCTATTTTTATATATTAAGTGCATTCAAATCATGAATTTTTGCACCAATTAAACGGATTATTGCCCCAATAAACCGAATTATATTTGACGATTAGATATGTAAATGATTCTGTACTTCAATAAATGCCCCAATGAACCGTCTGCCCCAATTAAGCGGATTACACTGTACAACATTTAATGATGATTGTGTTTTGATAAATGTTTTGTTCTAGAGTATGATCACATTTTAAATATTGTATTCTTTAATTGTATTTTCAATTTCTAACCAGTAACGTTAATGGAAAGCTACCATAAATTTGAAGCATTTAATTTTCTAAGACATTATTTTTATTGTCTTTCTAATTCTTCACAAATTTTTATTTTAAGTATTGCAAAATGTTATTTTAGATATAAGTGCCATTTTATTGATTTTTAGAAAATTTAACAATTTCAGGATTTGTATCTGTTTGGTAATATATGTTCAATACTATGATCCATGTAACTTTTAAAAATTGTATTCATTCAACTGTATTTTATATTTCTTGGATGATATTTACCCTGTAACTTAAATGTAAAATGGTAGTTAAAACAATAAAAAAAGTAGTTAGCTGACACGGTGCGTCTAAACAAGTTTTGACTTGATAAAAATGTCCACTTATTTGGTTTACTTTGCCTTAAAATATGATGCAATAGAAATTATTTAAGACACAAATGAAGATCTTCCATCGAGGGCTTTACATGTCGTTTTTGAGATGTTTATGGCTTTCTATTGAATTTTTAAAAAATTGTCCACATAAACGTTAAGCACCATCTAATAGTACCAATGATAAATTTATTTTCATGCATATCTTTTGAAATTCGACAGAGGGCTTACCTTGAAAAAACGTTTTGTCTTCCAAATAAGCACCACTTTCTATCATTTCGACCATTTTAGAATATATTTTTCTTTTAAAAATTTGTCCAAATTATCTAAGTACAGCAAATGGAAGCTCTTTTTATTTATAATATTCTGATATCTCATTTTCGAATATCAATCAATTTTTTAAAAGACAAATATATTCAAAAATGGTCGAAATGATAGAAAATGGTGCTTATTTGGAAGGGAAAACGTTTTTTCAAGGGAAGCCCTCGGTCGAATTTCAAAAGATATGTATGAAAAAATATATAATCATTGGTACTATTAGATGGTGCTTAACGTTTATATGGACACATTTTTAAAAATTCAATAGAAAGCCATAAACATCTCAAAAACGACATTTTCAAAAAAAATAGAAATTTTTGAAAGACCTCCATGGAAGATTTCCATTTTTGTCTTAAATAGTTTCTATTTCATCATATATTAAGGCAGAGCAAACAAAATAAGAGGACATTTTCATCAAGTCAAAACTTGTTTAGACGCACCGTGCTCATGGAAACTCTTATTAATTAAAGAGCAAACACAGTTTTGAGTGTACGTATTTCAATTATTTTATGGTGTGAGCTAACTCACTTTTTGTACTTGGCCAATAATATTACATCATATGTTTTGTTGAATGTATTTGGGGTTATATAAAGTTGTAAAACTATTTTATTTTGAAAAATCATCATCAGAGTAACTGTTTGATCTGAGCATTGAAGATTATGATTCGCCAAACATATCTATCCATAGTGGTCCTTGTCACCTCCAAATCTCTCTTTTCTGGATGAAATATATCAATTTTTATAAATTAAACATTTTATTAAACAATTTCCAATTAATTTTTAAATGTTAATGATACATGAATATAGTGTGTTCCGTTAATTATTGCATTTTATTCTAAACTAACCATTATGAACAAATGAAATCAACAAATAGTAGAATGTATAATAATCAAACATGTCATTGTACAAAGGTACCATTTGACAGATACATCCGATTCACGTCTATCACCTGGCAGTGATCAAGATTTCTAAATTTCTTGTCCAGCATTTGTGGTGTCATTGATATACTGTCGAACTTCCTGCAAATTAGCAAATTATTTGTTGCGTCTACATTTTCATCAGACTTTTGAATTCTGTTATTTTTGCCAACATAACTATAAAAATAAATCACTTAATATTAAAAAGAGTTTATATTTTTTTATCAAAATTAAAACCTTGGGAAGACTTTACAAAAATAAATGAGCTAATTCAAAATACGTATCTAAAAACATGGTACCTAGCAATGGGTTAAAATGATTTTCATATTCAAAATCTTCTATTTGCAGAAAACAAACAATGAGTGTTGATAACGTTGACAGGTAAAATGAACAATGAACAGTTTTGTTTTTATTTCAATTGAATGTCGGTTCTCGAAGCATTAATTAAAAACTTTACGTCAACTTATGTAACTTGTACGTCTAATTCTATCCATAGCAGAAGTTGTGATTTTTATCATAAAATTGAATTGATCATTCAATTTTTTATAAACTTGTCAGCTTAAATTTAGCTACAAACCATGTTAATTGAATAACTT
Source organism: Parotoplana pacifica (assembly GCA_034780595.1). Classification (NCBI taxonomy): domain Eukaryota; kingdom Metazoa; phylum Platyhelminthes; order Proseriata; family Otoplanidae; genus Parotoplana; species Parotoplana pacifica. The sequence goes on from JAUYWI010064954.1 coordinate 13,109, forward strand.
TAAAATTAAAAATCATAAGCCATACTGAGTATACACAACATTCATTGTTTTACGCAGGTTAACCCTGGGGATCTTCCAATATATTTACGTCAGTACGATTTTAAATAAGAAAATCGTAAGTTTGGCAAACATGTAAAAGCCGTGAGAATGTTCTCTGAAATGTAAACAACCTTTGGACCACGGCACTTCAAAATAAGCAGATTCATTTCATAAATGTCTCGAAAATAAGTTTAATGGTGAACCCTGGGATGATAATCGCATTTCATTATATCCGGTTGATAATGGTGGGGGAATACACACCCAATGGAATATCACACACACAGTTGATAAATTAAGGCATTTAGAAAAATATCGGTTTACATTTGTTTAAATGATAAGAAAAGAAAATCTTTTCTATATCACTCAGGCTGTACTCTGGGTTCAGTTCCTATTACCACTAGATCGTTACTAAGGAGACAATTGTGCATCTTTTCTGGCAATTTATAAAAATATATAAACCGCTGGAATTTATGAAAATAAGTGCGCGCCAATAAAGAAATGCTGAATCAGAGTGATTTGTTTTGAGGGTCTCCCACGTGACTTGGGTGAGAGTATCAAAAACTGGGGACCTTCACTTGCGATGTAGCAAAATTTCCACTTCATCAGATTTATCGTTTTTGAGCCAGAGAGGTTGAACAACCCCCACCAATTATCAAGAAAGGGTTAAATGAGGAAAATGATAAATAAAAAATAAAATAATTTCAGAGGTGGCGAAAATAAAACTTTTTTTACATACCTACGTTATACATAGAATGGTAGGGCGGACAGATTTTGGCATACATGACACTTCGGTTCCTTTAACCCTTTCCATTCGATGACGTATATATACGTCTCCATCTAGTGCGCGATGACGTATATATACGTCATGAAATATACATAATTATTGCATTATGAAAAAAATGCGGTACTACAATGGTTATTCATACAAATCATTGCGCGTATTATCTGGCAATTATGTCTTAACAAAATCGTGAATATTATGATAGGTGTGCGTATCAGCCAATCAGGAACTAGATATTATAAAAATATAGATTTATTTGGATATATTTGGAATTTCCAATTTCTGAACGTTATATAGGTTAACAAACTCTGTTTTACCATACTCTGTTATTTACTTTTCAATTGAAAATACTATTATAAGCACTATGGCAATGAAAAGATTGTCCAAACCAGTTCACCGATATGGTATTGATGATGAATCTGACGATGGCAGCACAGAAGACAATGACTCTCACAATGACGATTCTGCAGATGACAGCGACAATGATGTAAGCGATATATCAGATAACGACGATCATATCCCTGGGCCTCTACCTCCTCCTGCCGATGGATGGACATTTGTCACATCCCAGAATGATCCTGGCCCTACAAATGATATAAATGCGACTAATGTAGCCGTTCATGGTTGGTTGGTAGGACAACCAGAGACAATTGAGGATTATATAGACATTTTCTTGCCAAACGAACTGTTTAGAAACTTAGCTAACTGGACTAATATCCGTGCAGAAATTGATCTCCAGGATTGGATTCATGTGGACATACCTGAAATGAAAAAATTCTTTGGCCTCGTTCTGCTGATGGGTGTTATAAAAAAATCAACCATTCAATCATACTGGGCAACAGAGCCAATGCTTGCAACGCCCTATTTTGGCCAGTGTATGTTTCGTGATCGATTTCTGGTAATTCTCAAATTCTTGAGATTCAGTGATCCTAATACAGTTGACCCTAATACCAAATCAACAAGAATTATTGGGATACAAACTGAAGTACACCGCATCTCTTCTCAGTACACACCAAATACAAGCCTTTCACTCGACGAATCTCTTCTTTTGTTCAAGGGGCGCCTTCACTTTAAAATGTTTATACGCATAAAGAGAGCACGTTTTGGTATCAAAACATTTCTATTATGCTCCAGTGATGGCTACCTAATAACATCTGAGGTTTATTATGGTGCACAAACAAATTTTATCGTCAATGAACCAAATTGTGATCACCTGTCAAAAAGTGAATTAGTCGTCATTCTACTTCTGAAAAAAGCAAATTTGTTAGACAAATTCTATTGTGTTACGCTGGACAATTGGT
>JAUYWI010064965.1:0-15229 GCA_034780595.1 Parotoplana pacifica
CAAGCTTGGCAAGCTCTTCTGCATTCCATTCTTAGCGAGCAAGTTCTCAAGAGCTTCGAGGTCGGAGCACCGTCAGAGTTAACAGTCGACGCTTCAGAGCATGCACTAGGTGCAGTACTAGAACAATCGGGGAAACCAGTCATATTCATTTCAAGACGCTTATCCAAGGCAGAGAGAAACTATGCTCAAACCCAAAAGGAAGCTTTGGCTATAGTATGGAGTGTCGGAAGACTACACAAATATCTCTACGGATCGAAATTCAAAATAATCACCGACCACCAAGCTCTCAAACACATTTTTAGCCCAGACGTTTCAATTGGCAAATCCACTTCAGCCATGCTTCAAAGATGGTCATTACAACTTTCCGCATATAACTATGACATTGAGCACCATCCAGGTAAGAAAATACCACAAGCAGATTTCCTCTCTTGACATGCCTTTTCAGAACCCCCAGATGAGAAAGAAACCTTGTTGATGAATCCACTGCCAATCAACCGCAATTGTCTAATTGCAGAGACCAAACTGATGTACAGTTCCGTTCTATCTGCACTCTGTAATGGTTGGTCTCTCACAGCTAAGAAAAGATTTCCTACCATTTATGCAAATAGGGAAAACTTATCTTCATCTCCAGATGTTGTGCTTCTGATGAATGATGTCGCATTGATTCTCCCAGACTGCCATATCAACATACTTGAACACCTACACAATGGTCATTTAGGACATGACAAAATGAAGTCCATTGGATGAATGATTGGATGGTGGCCCTCAATTAATCAAGACATCACCAGCTACTCACGCAACTGTGAAGATTTCAAGCTTAAGCCCAGGAATCACTCAAACTGGAAACCATGGCCAATTCCATATGGTCCCATGCAGTGCATTCACACCAACTACTGTGGACCATTGCTAGGCAAATATTACGCTCTTATAATAGAAGATGCCTACAGCAAGTTTGCTGAAGTTTTCTTGACTACGTCGGCTTCCTCGGAGTTTACAAAAATAGCCCTGAGACACTATTTTGCAAGGGAGGGAGTACCACAAGTGCTGGTGACCGACAATGGCACACACTTCGCAGCAGAAAAACTTCAGCAGTGGCTCAAATCAATCGGCTGTTACAGCATATTCACAGCACCAAGACATCCATGCTCAAATGGTCAGGCCGAAAACATGGTAAAAATAATTAAGATGGCAATCAAGGTCAACAATCTGACAACTCTTGAGGCCCTAAATGCATGCATCGATAACTTCCTATTGCAATATAGAAATGCAATTCATTCTTCCACCAAGAAGACACCGGCCATGTTGTTTAAAGGACGTAACCTTCGGTCTTCCCTTAACCTCGACACCACCAAGATCACCTTCTTCAGAGAGGGGCAACGAATCAAGACTTTGCGATGGTTTGATTCTGGCCCCAATCGAAAACCGAATGTTTAGTATACTCGATCGCTCTGATGGCTCAATTCACCGTTGGCATACTGACCAAATTTCATCATCATCCTCTGATCAGGAGAAATCCCCTGCGGATGTGACACTTCCCTCAACAGCTTCACCTACAATGACGTCTACTCCTGTAGGTAAGGTAGCTCAACAAATGGATATTGTTGCGCGGTCACCATTCTTCGAACCAAACAATGAAGAAACACTACCAATGACGCACTTCGAAGAAGCAACCGAATTAAAAGACTTCTTGCCCGATTTCAGGAAGATTCTAAGAAGGAGGAGTTGTGACAGCTCACGTGGATTTCACCATTTTCCGTAACTGAAATGAAACAAGCGGAAACTGCAACTTGTGTATGCCGCCATATTACTTTTTGTTATTGTAATTAAATCTGTCGGTACTAAGTATTAAAGTCCTGTTAATAACAGTATTATCTACTTCCTGTATTTTGTTTCAATGAGCTAGTGCATTATTATTTGTTAACACTACTCAGTATTGGTATATAATGAGCTGATTTTCTACCAAACATTACAACATAATTTCACACTCCAATAAACAACTGTTCCGAGAAAACTACACTTCCTTTCTTACTTCAACTACGGGAACATTTATTTTGTTATTTGAATCCAAATATCAGCAATGCTATTTATGAATAATATAGAAATTTTGATAGTTTATTAGCGTTTGAATCGATTATACAGAGGAATAAATAGGACATTTGAAAAGGGTCCGATTTGCCCCAGTTTAAGGGAAGTTAATTTTCTAATAGTGAATAAAAATCAATATCGTTGATTATGAACATTGTTTAGAGGGTAAATATCAGCAATAGATATAGTTTTTAATTAGTTTAAGAATCACAATTGAAATACGTTATATGAGAATTACTGGGTTTTTATGACACACTGTATAACATAAAACCTATTTTGGAACATGTTTTTTGCAAGTATTATTGGAATTGGAATAATGGTCTCAGAATTAGCTAACTTTTAGCAAGTTTTAAATAATTAATCACCTACCTACAAATTATTCTAATCTAGTAGTTCCTAATTCTATTGTTTTTTTCAATCTCTCATATTAGTAGGTACCTACATACATATGTACAGGCTCAGCTCGAATTAAAGAGACGAATTAAATTTGCTCCAAGTAATTTAACTTTGTACTTAAAATTACAACCCGTTGTCACTTTCATAAGGTTAAATTGATAGTGAACCTTGAAGATAAGAACTAATGTGTAAAAAAGGATTAATGGAACAGTGATGGTTATCTAATTATTAAATCTTGTGGGTGTTTTTTTTAAATTCATTATTAACAAGAAGTTGTTTTTATAAATTTATGAAAATATTTCTAATATGCTCTACTTAACCAAAATTATTTGAAAGTTAAGTTTTAATTTAGAGAAAATCTTTTTTTCTTGTATAGAGGAATGCATAACTTGTCATTTATATATATATAATTTTACACAGAAACTTCTAAAAACATTTTTTTCTTTATTATATAAAGATCCTTTGATACCTTTAAAACCAACATAAAGTCTATATTAGATACGTGTGTGTGATTAGTAGAACAGTGCCAATATATCATTTTATTGTATTTTATAGATTACTAAAATTTTTGATAAATAAAATTTAGACAACTTTTGTACAGTTTGTGCCTACTTCACCTACTTAATATTAAGTAGGTATTGAAAATATGTTACAGATAATAAGAATGATCTTGAACTTTAGCCTTGCAGAGGTGACCATTGTAAAATCAGTTTCGGATTTGCTATAAGAAACTAGGTTGACAGTCTAGAAGTTGCACATGACAAGATTGACGACATTCTTTCATCTCAATTTAAAACGAATGTTTATATCTACACCTAATAACACTACTATTATCATTCAATAATTGTTTACTAGAAGACATTTTATTTACTAAGTAAGTTTTAATGTTTTTCAAATAGAGGTATACTTAGTATTTCTTCTGAACTTACAAAAAAATGTAATTGGTCTAAGAATCACAAATACAAAGAAAAAAAATGTAAATTTATACATTAAATTCTTTTGGGCATAATACTATAAGTAAATTAAGAACAAATTTTGTTTCGTTTTATAGATGTCGTAGAATATGGTTCAATCTTCATCGTTTAACGATAATATTCATCACTCTACCTCTTGCGAATCAAAGCGTCTTTCATTTGCCAGGAGAAGTCTTTCACGTCTGCGAAATATGTTGACACATCACCACCATCATCACCAAAATCATCAAATTAAACCAAACAGTTCTCATCCAAATTCTCCCAAAGTATCACCAAACACCAGACGAGCTATTAGACGAAGATCAGTTTCCGAATCAGCATTTCAAACTACCACCGCTTTAACATCAAATCATTCGAGTTCTCCACCATCATATAACAGAAATCTACTTTCGGTTGATTTGCCATCTACACAAAGACGAAGTTCTCTCAGAGTTGATGAGGCAGCAAATCCAAGTTGCTATTCCTCTGATGAGTTCCGTCCAGATTCGTCTTCCTGTTTCGTGTCAACAGTGGGTAGCATTACTAGCAATCAATCAGCTTCTTCATCCCCTACTCAAATTACAAACACAACAACTTCAAAATTTCATTTCTTTCGAACAAATTCCTTAATTAGTTCCCCATCAACTTCAGGTTCAAATACAGATCAGAAAAGTGGAGTTCGAAAAATTACATTTCATAATTTATTGCAATTCAACAAGCCTAAACCTACTTCGACTTCTACTTGTAGCTCTGCTCCTGCACTCCAATCTCAATCAATTCGGCGTTGCGCCAGCTTCACAGTAAATCCAAGATGCAGCTCTGCTTGGAATTCATACAAAGATAGTCTTCCAAAATCATTAACTTCAATTTCTCATCGTCGTGTTATTCTGGCCGTTGACTCCAGCGAGGATTCAGAACGGGCTTTTCGTTGGTATTTGGATTACATGATGGAGGCTAATGATCGCATTCTTTTGATTCATATTGCCGAACCTATGCTTCAGGTTGCCTCTGGGTTTGCCCCTCTACGCTACTGGGATTCAGAACGTGATTGTGCACATCATCTGCGTGGAGCTTATGTACTTTTACAGCGTTATTTGGAGCGTGCAGCTGCACAAAATGCGAGGGGTCAATGCGAAGCGCATATTTATACAAGTCGACATCCCTCAATTGCCTTGGTACAAGCTTCAAAGAAACACAAAGCAGACGTAATTGTAATGGGATCACGTGGTGATGGAAGAGAAAAGGGTGGCTTCAAAGGTTTTTTTCTAGGAAGTGTTGCGAGAAACGTGTTAAAAAACATTGACATACCAGTAACATTGGTTCCGCCATACCATGTTGATCCACTAGATTGTGAAATGGCCCAACGTTTTAGACTAAGACCTACAGCAAGGAAATAAAATATTACAAGTGATTTCTAATCATTAAGTAATTAATATGTTTATTAAAAACACAACTTTTGTAAAACCAAATGAGCAAATTAAGTCAAATGTTTTCGTTTATTGTCAAATAAAGTTCTTCAGGAATAGTGCAACTGATATTTAAATATATACAAAATTATAAAGTGGTACATTAAAAGAATCTAGAGTAATATACAGCAAATAATTAAATGATTAGAAGATTTTAAGAGAGAAAAAAGCGCCAGGGTTAAAAAGTTGGGAAATTATTTTTGGTTTAGGTAAATATATTATGTGAATGGCTTCTTTTATCTTAAGCAAAAAATCATTATTAGCATTATCTATAATTTTAAAATTGATTTAGAATGTGACAAAAAAATGGAGAATTTGAGTTATTTATTTTAAGATGTTCCTGAATCCGTTTTCCAAAATGACGGTTGGTTTTTTTAAAGTTATAGATGTAAATATATTTTAAAGTTTTTTTGGAATCATTTAAGTGTTTGCTATCTGTGGATATTTTATCAAGAAATTTTTTAATAATTTTAGAGAAAAACCAATTAGGACATTATTTTTTCTTAATATATTGGATATATCAATAACTTCTTTATCAAAAAGATTTAAAGAAGAACATTTATTATTTGCTCTATGTAAAAAACTAATTCTAAACCATTAAATTGGACAGTAAGAGTCGAAATCCCGAAGAAGATTATGTAAGTAGGTTTCCTATATACTTCAATGTATGTCATTATTATTAGTTAAATCAATTTTAATTTTAGTATCTAAAAATTCCAGAGATTTGTTTCCAAGTTCAGTAGTAAATTTTAAGTTTTTATATTGATTATTCAAATAATCTTAGAAAGTTTTATAATCCTGGTTACCATCAAAAATGCAAAACATATTATCAACATAGTCTTTATAAAATTTATGGTTATTACAGTAAAATTATAGCCGATTATGTTTATAACTCAAATTCTTTTTATAGAAATGCTTTTATTAAACTTTTAAAATTTGCAACAAGTGGCATTTTTACTGTCATAACAAATATTTCTCCCAAATAGATGATGTCACTATGGGTTCGCCATTAGGTCCTTCTTTGGCAAATATTTTTTTAGCACATTTAAAAAATATCTGGGAACTACATTCATTTTCCTCTAAAATTTATAAAAGATATGTAGATATTTTTTGCATTTTTAATGGTAGCCAGGACTATAAACCTTTTTTAGATTATTTGAATAATCAACATAAAAACTTAAAATTTACTACTGAACTTGAAAAAATATATTTGGTATATAGGAAACTAACTTACACTAACCTTCTTCAGGATTTTAACTCTTGCTGTCTAATTCAATGAAAAACTAGTTTAGTCCTAGGTTATTTACCTAAAGCTTTTATATGTTCTTTAAAGTATTTTGATAGAGATGTTATTTATATATCCAATATCTTAACAAAAATTAACTATCCTAATTGGTTTTTCTCTAAAATTATTTAAAACAATTCTTGATAAAATATTCACAGATAGCAAACACTTAACTGATTCCAAAAAAAATCAAAAAATATATATTGGCATCCCCTATATAGGTATTGAATCATAACTTTAAAAAAGAAACTTTCTTACATTCTCAAGTCTGTTGATCCTGATATTTCTTTCTATTTTAAATCTTTTAAAATCTGCTCCTATTTTGTCTTAAAGATTGAACTGAACTCCAATTGAAAAGTGGCGTTTTTTATACCTACTTGTCAGGAAGATCCTGATATTTCCTATATTGGAAAGACTAACCGTCATCTTGGAAAACAGATTCAGGAACATCTTAAAGTAAATAACTCAAATTCTCCAATTTTTTGTAAATTGTCAATTTTATACTAAACTTAAATCAATTTTAAAATTATATTTAGATTATAATGATTCTTTGCTTAAGATAAAAGAATCCATTCACATAATAAATTTACCTAAACCAAAATTAATTTCGCAACTTAAAATCTTCTAATCTGTTAACTATTTGTTGTATATTACTCTATATTCTTTTATGTACCACTTTATAATTTATAATTTGTAAACATTTAAATATCAATCAAAAGAGGAAATTGGTTAATTTAAATATCACTTTCACTATTTCTGAAAAAGTTTATTTGACAATAAACGAAAACTTTTGAATGAGATTGATTATTTTTTTGTTCATATAATTAATATGTTTTATACAAAAAAAGTATTAAAGTACCTATTTATTTAAAATAATATTTGGGTTGTCCAGAAAACATCAAAGGGCGTTTTCAGACGCAATACATTTGAAATACAGGCCTAATTGTTTATTTTGTTTACTAAGAAACAAGAATTCTTTAAAGCTGGTACCTTGAGAAAATGTCACAAAAATTTAATTCAACATATTAAAATACAATTATATTTTAACTTCAAAATAAAAATAATAGATGAACCTAAGTGATATATATCAGGATGAATTAGGGCTACCTATCAAAAACACGTTTTAGGGACAATCCAAGTACACATGTTCATTTTTATATTTTCATTTATGTTCCCGGTTACATTGTCCTGTAATCAATGTATGGTCTATTTTTAATTGTATTTTTATTTCATATTATATTTTCCAAAAAATGCACCCAAAAGATGTTAACTCTTACAAAATAAATCCCAAAAACTTGAAATAAATGATTGGCAAAGTAGGCAAGTATTTTTGTAAATAAATCAAATTATTTTTAAGGTTTTAGAGTAAACAAAGTCAAAATTACATAATTCCTAAATTAGTTTAATTCTTTATAATCACATCTAATACTCTGTGTTACCTCTATGTAACCTTAAGAGGATCAAAGGTAAAAAATGTTTATGAAAAATACAGTGATTCCAAATTTCATTCCAATTAGTTAAAACGTATTTTATCAGCTCCTAAGAATAAAGATCATTTAAACTATCATTTTGTTTAGTACATACTTCTCTTTTAAGTTAAAAAAAATAATTTACTTAAGTATAAGTATCTATATCAGAATGGAAAAGCTAAAAAAAGTTAATCATACATGATTTTATACATTTTGGAATTTGCTTTGGGAGAGAAAATAACAATTTTTGACCATGTCATTTTATTTATTCCTATATCTTTTCATAAATGTATTTTTCATGTGATTACTATCCAACGTTTATGTGTTTTATTAGGCATAATGCAATTTAAATTGGTGGAATTTCATTTTATATATACATATTACTTGCTACTAATGTGGTTCCTAGTGTTCATCAACAAAATAATTCGGTATGTGTTAAGTTTTCTTCAAATTCACTAAAGTTTTGGCATCATTATTTTGGATTAAGAAACAAAGAAAGAAATTAGAAAAAAAGTTAGAAAATGTGAATTTTGAGTATTCATAGTTTAAATACTACTAAACCAATCTCCATAAAATTAGCCAAATTAATCTAGTAACCAAGTTTCAATATTCTATTTCATAGCGTATTGGATAGCGTAGTGAGCTAAGTTGTGGTTTCAAAACCGTTCTGTGATGAGTCCCTAGTATTTGAATTGGTTTAAATACAAAATTCAGCGTTTATACCAAACCCCGTATAGCTTGAAGGTTGGGAATCTGTATGTTGAAGGTGTAAACTAAATTAAGTTTACCAAAATTTGCCCTCTTTGGAGAAAAGCAAAAATGTTATTCTATGTCGAAAAAATATACATAGTTCATTTTTGGAAGTCTTATAATACTCTGGAGCTAACAGTTTTAGATAGATTTCGTTTTCATCAATTGTTCCATCCATGGAAATAGATATACCAGATAGCTTATTTCTCTGAACATTTTTGTAAATAACATCCCGTATAGCAGATTGAAAAATAGCAAAAATTTGTTTTAAAATGATAAGAAGTATGAACATAGGTACAATGAGGTGCATTCCAAATTTTCGCAATTGTTGGAGATGTTTTTAATTATTTTACTTTTATCTTAGTTCTCACTAAAACTTTATATTCCATATTTAAAAATAAGATGAAAACATAATTTAATATGTGTTTATTGCAAATCATAGGAACTATAATTTTCAAATTAATTGATATAAAATAGAAATTCTTTTCATTGTAATTAGTACCTATTCTAACTACATGGAAAATATTTGATTCCCATATGTAACTCTTTTTCAAGCATTAAAATTTCTCTGTATATTGTTTCATCTCGTCATTATTATATTGTTTTTTTTTCAAAATTTTGATAGATTTGCAATAAAAAGAATTAGAGTATAATCACAGGACATTCAATAATAGATAATTTCTCTTGCTTTTGATCAATGATAGAAAAATATTTTATGTAATTTCTCATTGTGTTAACTGAATTAACTCATGTGAACTTAGGTTATTTTTATATTAAATTTTATATGCTTAATAAATTTTATTTTATTATGTTTAGTGATGTAGAAATATCAATATACAGTATAACCTTTACTTTTCGTTAAATTAACAACATACGGGAATTTTTTTAGAACAATAAAAATCTTAAGCTGAGTTCACACTTTTTCCAACATGCAACAATTCTGTCCACACTGTGAAACTGTTTGAGCTACACATTTTTTGTTTGTGACGAGTACATTTATTTACACTTATTTATAAGTTATGTACAAGTAATTTTAATCGCTCATTTATTTCACTAATATATATTTTTATCATTTTAAGTTTTACTGGCATTATTTAAAATTTAATTACTTATCTATAATTTAAAAAAATAATATATCATTTGTTTCAGATATCCAACCTAATATTTTTTATTATACGATGGAGATTTGTTTTTGAAACAGATACTATTGACTACGTAGACTTTATGAGATAATTGTAATTATATATAAAATCAAAACTATGTAATCATGTTTATTTTGTTCTACACCTAAGCTGAAGCATGTAAGATGGTCAGTCAAGCTTTGGTGATTAAAATTATAAAGTTTTTTAAAATGCAAAACAATAACATGAAATATGGTGCGGGAGGTTAGGACCTTCAGCGGTGAGTTTAAACCAGTTTTATGTGTACTCAACTGTCACTCTTCCCATAATCTAGTTATTGTTTAAATTGTAAAAGATCAAATTGGCACTAGTTGAATTAAAAGGTAGATAAAAGTTAAATTTTTGGAATGATGGAATCTTACATTTATACTAACTAGCAATTTTACTTATACCTACTCTTAGAAGAGATGTAATGGTCACCATTCATTTTAGAATCAATATAACTAATAATACCAAAAAATATCATAATTGTGTTTCTTTTAATAAATTGACAACGCTTCTTACGATCTGGGGGCTGTACTGATATAATTTTCCACCGGCATTACCGCAATTTGAACCGTGTTAAACTGCTACTGGATGCTCCCCGGCCTGCCTCCGTGTCGGTTCGTACCCCAAGTCGTAGAAATAGCGCATCCGCTATTTGAATTGTCTACCAGGGAAAAGTTCGACTGGAATAATTTACACGGAAAATCGTACAGAAAATTGGTGGAAGCGGTGATCAGAAGCAGAGTTTTGAACAGTTTTCAGATAAATATCCTCATCACGGTAACGGTGGATGCTTACGAATTCTCTATCGGCGCAGCTCTGGAATAAGAAGGTCGACCGGTTATATAGGGTGTCTCAACAAAAATGTCGTCTGGTGAAATAATATCCGTACACATATAAAAATTGATACACTCTTTAGTTGCTTGTGTGATAACTGCCAAATAATGATATCAGAACTCTGTTCTGACTGATTATACACAACAATAGATATTTGATATTGTCAAATCTGACTAATCACAGTTAGTCTACTAGTTTGTAAAAACCATAGAAATTCAATAAAAAGTGACTACATTCACTTGATTTCAACTTTAAACTGAAGCCACGCATTTTACTAATGTATACAATAAGAAATATCGATGTATGGCATCATTTAATCTACTCTTTTGGAATTTAATTTTTAATTTTTTAAAACGACATTTTTTGAGACACTCTATATTTATCTCCCGGAAACTTTCGAGCGCCGGAATCGAACTATTCACAAACGATGAATGAGGGACTGGCTGTTGTTTGGGCAGTAAAGTGCTTGCATAAATATCTGTAAGGCCAGAAATTTGTAATAGTATCTGACCACTAAGCGCTCAAATATCTCTTTATTACCCGACTGGTTCCGTGGCAAAACCAATGATGTTTATCCACATACGACTACATAATCCAGCATCGACCAGGGAAACAGATTCCTCAAACGGATTATTTATCTCGATTCGCTAGGATGGAAGTTCCTTCTGAAATGGAATCTATTTCACAAGTAATTTTCCTATTAATCGGAATGATCTCATAGAAGAAACCCGGTCGTTCTACGGTTCCGTGTTGGCTGGTATACGAAATGGATGGAGCGCAGCTGCTATAAAGAAATTCTTTCATCTGTATATAAAAGGGAAGAGATTACAATTACATGCGAAGGTGTTCTTCTTTTTCGGGATAGAACGACAATTCCTTTGGATTTGAGCAAACCTCTACTAGATTACTTGCATGCGGGCCAACTCAGACGGGACAAAATGATATCGCTAGCCCGTACTTTCGGCTGGTGGCCTTCGCTTAACAACAACAACACCAACTTCATAAGGGAATGTCGCAACTGCTCGACTAAAGTAAAAAACCAATCTATCTGGACTCCTTGGCCTGTTCCATTCAAACTGATGCAATGTGTTAACGTTGATTTTTGCGGCCCGTTATATGACAAGTACTAATCTATGTTGTCAAAGACTCGTACTCCAAATTCTAGGAAGTCTTCTTCACGACTAATCCAAATGCCAACTTCACTCAAACGGCTCTTCAGAATTTGTTTGCACGAGTAGGTCTTCTCCAAATCCTGGTTCAGCATGGCTCAGAAAAATTGGTTGCACACCTGTCTTCACTGCTCCCGGTCATCCTAAATCCAAATGGTCAAGCGGAGAACTTCGTCAACACGTTAAAGGGCGCGATCAATTCGATAAATCCTCAATCGATCACTGAACTCGAGAAACACGTGAACGCATTCCTTTTGCACTACAGGAATTCTACACACACTACTACGAAGAAATCTCCAGTAACTCTATTTAAGGGCAGAGATCTACGAAGTGTCGCTATCCTCGATACCGCTAATGTTCTGTTTTACCGCGGTACTGATACTAATCGCTTATGTGAAGGCTTAACGCTACGAACTCTGGCATCGCGCACACTCAAAGTCATGAATGAAACGGACGGATACATCCATCTCCGATATATTGATCAACTTACCATCCAAAACAATCCTACTCTCGTTGCAACTTCAACGCCTCTTCGACGACCTCCGGTTGAAGACAGTACCGTTCCGATGTTAGATGAAGAAAGGCTGCCTGCTGTAGAAAACAAGCTTACGCGTACCAATTCGCTATCGAGATGCTGAGGAAGGAGAGTAGTAATAGCTCAGCATTTTAGCGCACGCATCTCATGCTGTAACCAAAACTGTTAGTAAACATTTATTAATTTCGTAATTTCCTATTGTACTTTAATTGTGAATCGTACTCATGTTTCCGTACTTCTGAACGTATATGTAATTAAGTAATGTTCAAATAAATTATTTTGTATTGTTTTGTTATAATAAATCAATTAATGTATGCTGATGAGCTCACGTCAACTGTGGTATAAATACCGATGAATTTTATTGTTAAATAAAGTTATCCTTGCTTGACTTAGGTCTTCTCTTCTACTATAACCGGTTTCAGTTATACTGGGAGGTCTTAACCATACTAACAACAGGTCTAAGAGCACAGCCAGTTTTGTGAATTTTGGGAAGACCATAAAGTCTTCCAGATTGTGAGCCTACTGGATAGATTTTAGAGACAATATTTGCAGAAACACTAGGTTTAATGTACATATTTGTTAATGTAATCCTTAAGAGAATTTTCAGTTTTTAGAATAGCTTTTGGAATACTACTAGTACTGATGATTTCAAATTTTGAATAATCAGATTTGTTTAAAATAACTATAGCATTACCTCGGTCAGGTTTAGAAATAATGATGTCTTGTTTCCTCAAGAAATTTATTTCCGCTAAAACTTGAATTTGGGAGAGTGTTAAGGACTTAGTAAGCATTAAATGATTTAAGCCATATTGTAAAACATAAAACTCCTCTAAGGATAAATCATAATTTGAGAAAATTGTAATGTATTTAAGACAAATCATTGCTATTGATAAGATGTTAATTTTTTTAACATGTTTAAATTTAACAGAATTGCTATGATTACTGGAAGATATAAATTAAAGTTTTTATTTAATATGTTCAAAGAAACTAACTTTACACAAAAAAAACATTCTTGATAACATTATATTTAGATTTTTAGAATTTGAGAGACCTATTACCCACACCTTACTTTTTTGAGAAGAGAGAGGTGAAAATGTTTAACATTTTTATAAGAAAATCCTCCATTCGATAGAATTTTAAATTTAGGAAATTTTGGAATAAATTCTAAATTGCAACATCTACACAAGAAAGAAATTCTAAAAGAAATGATTTTTAAATGCGATTTTTCAAATTGTGTACATTCTTTAACAGAGATACCTACATTTCTTTTCAGTTAAGCAATGAAAAAAATCTGATAAAAATTTAAAAAAATATTTTTTAAATTTATTTATTAGGACTGAGTGTTTTTCTATTAATTATATGTTTTTGGTTATATCTAACTTATTTACTGTTACTATCGGTTTTCTTTCTGTCTTGAAACAATTGTCGACAAAAATATATCTTCTATAAAGTTTTGGCTTTCTTTTTATCCAGAAATTTAAAAAAAAATCATTTCGAATTTGGTTTTTGGGTGAACTAGATAGTACTTTCAATCAACAAACTTGACTGACCATATTATCATGCTTCAGCTTAGGTGTAGAACTAAATTCACGTGATTGCATAGTTGTGATTTGATCTTGAAAAGTTGTTGTTTTTATGTAGGAGCCATAATTTTACACTTCTTCTGGTTAGATTATATTCAATTCTATGTATACGTATAAAGTGTGGTTAAATCCACTATCAGGTTTGGTCATATGTGATAAATAAATTTATCTTCATTTATGATACCTAAACCGTAACAATTATACTTCTGAGCTTTGGGTCAGTCAGAAAAAATAGTTTTTATAGAACCACGTTTTGACATTAAAAATATATGTCATGTTCAGCTATCACACAGTAGCAGATATTGATAAGAACGGTGATTATATTAAATCTTTAGGTGTGCATATTTGTGTAAAATTCTGATACATATATATGTATTTTCTTTGTTAGTACAATTATCTATATATTTAAATAATTTTACTGGAAAATATTGTTTTCTTCTTAAACTATATATATAGGTCAGTCTCAAAAAATCGTTTTATAACGAAATATATTCTACAAGCAAAGTGTCAGAATTCCTTATCGAACGAAAATAAAAAGTTCCTAACCCCTTTAATAAGGAATGGTTATCACGTTTCATTTTAAAGTATTACATATTTCATTAGGTACATGTTAATATGACCTTGTAGGTAACATTGAAATTCCAAAATATCTAAAGTTCAAGGTCATATTCAGTTTGTCTGTTAACGTGATGCTATTACGCGTGAAATATGTATGTGACTATAAATGAACGTCATAATGTTTTGTTCTAGTGATTTAAACCTTGAATGTTAATAGTAGTTCATTAATTTTGTTCCGTCTTCCATGACTAATACATAATAATATACCTACCTATACGTAAATTATATATAGGTACATTTTGTATCATAGCCTATTAGGTAGGTAGGTATATAAGAAATCAGAGATCCTTTAAACGACACTGGTAGGTATGGGATAATGGTTTTGTACGCGGTAAGAGTCAAAGAATAAAAAGAATTTTGAAACGATTTAGAAACGGACACTCAAGAAATATTAACACTGGAAACGTAGGGAAGATAGCTTAGTCCTCGCAACAGTGGAAGGTGATGTTAAAGCAAAAGGAAGGAAAGGACGAAGACGTCATGATTGGTGTGAGCATTGAACTTTGAGCTCTAGTTCAATGGGTGTGAGAACGTGATGGCTTGTAGAGGACACATGGAGAATGCCAGACGCTATGCCATCAATAGAAATATCAACGACCCTTTTTAGGGTTATGATATACTGAACTGAACTGTCTCTATGTTTCAATGTTTTTTTAATATTCCTTCTTAATTTTATGTGAACAGGCCGTTTTACACCAAAAAATTTATAATTACCTAATTATTATTTTTTACTAGCAGCTATGGGTTGACCAAAGATTATATATTAACAAAGATTGGTAACTCTCCTATCTCGTAATATATTTTATTGGAAATAAAATTTGTTTTAATATTTAAAAAAATTTCACTTTTATCGGCCATTGATGTACCTTTGAAAATTAATTTTAATTAATTTAAGATGCCGTGTTGTGCTGCAGCAA
>JAUYWI010064976.1:0-26749 GCA_034780595.1 Parotoplana pacifica
AGATGGTTAAATTACTCTCTTCCATCTCTCCTTGATTTTACTTTCCCTATTGAGAAGATTCTCTCTACTATCTTTGATCACGCTTATTTCTCCTACATCTTGCCTTTTTAACCATCTCTTCCTAGCTATACTATAGATCGTACCAAGTTTGTCATACCAATCTTTTAACGCAGCCTCCCTGGCCTTAGCAACTGCTCCTTTTGCTTGCCTTTTAGCTTGTTTTGTACTCTTCTTTTGTCCCTTCCATCTCTTTGCTATATTTTAAAAGATTGTTTCTTCTTATTTAGAATTTCATGTAGTTCCTCTTTCCACCATGTCTCTCTGTGCTGATTTTTGATTCCCTTACTGGTTCCACAAGTCTCTCTGCTAGCCTCTAATATTGCCTTCTTTGTGTCTTCCCAGCAGCAGCAGTTTCAATACACCCACTTTGTTTTTATACTCATTCACTTTCTCTCCTTTCAGTTTTCAGATCCTGATTTTATTTTCCCTGACCTGCTTCCTTGGTCCTTCTTTCTTTAATCTAAGTATGCCACAAAGTAGTCGATGTTGGACAACAACTTCTTCCCCTGGTATCGCTTGCAGTTTCTAAACCATTTCAGATTTTCTCCTCTAGTTATAATGACCTTTTATATAATTCATCCTAGCCTAATTTTGATGACTTAGCACAAATTTCTATAATCCTCAATTAGAAAACTGTAAATCATCCTATAGTATTCTTTACAGTCAAATTTAAGTTGATTTCTATAATTTTCTATTCATTGTTGAGTTTCCTAATTGCGTTTTCGATATTTTTGTATAAAACGTTGTTATTAATTCTCAAAACATTTATGTAAACAATATTGTATAGATAGATATCTCTTAATTTATAATCTATGATTCTGTAATAATTCAAATTAGTAATTTTATTGCTTAAGAATAAACCGAAACCTAGGTCGCGCAAAATTGTTTTGTTTAGTGATTTTAGTTAAAGTGTTTCCTTTATATTAAACGTTCATGTATCCTAGCTTTAGGGTCAAAACAATGTATGACACAGAAATCTGACTGAATCATGTGTTTATAAAAATGACGGATTTCATGATTTCTACACTCATAACGGTGAGCAAACGGCATTTAACGTTAATACTATCTAGTGAGAGCTAACACTGAAAAGATAATTTTATCAGTTTTAGAGTTTGAGCTAATATACATTTTAACCTTTTTGTCTCTATTTCAAATATAGTTAAACAATTTTATTTTTTCTACGCGATATTCATTCAATTCTTTTATGTTAAAAAGCGGATATATTTGTTTTTCCTCTAATCACTATTGAAAATATTTATTTGATAAATAGAGCGCCATAGAATGATATCTATGATTTTGTATATTTTTCACCCAAATAAATACGTTTAGTACATTTTATAGGTATAGTATACAATATGCTAAAAGGAACGAAATAAGTTAATTCTTAGAGTATAAAATTAAAATTATCTAGATGTTATTTACTTAGAAGTTAAAATAAGTTATCGATCGGGTTAGTACTAGAAGAAACTGTCGGGGGATGTATTGGAAATACCGTGTATTATATTATTTACACTATTTACATTAATGGTTTACATTACTGCTTTATATAAATATTTGCTAAAGCGTAATTCAAGATTACTAGCTTAATTAACATTGGAACTCTAGAATCATGTGCAATTTAGACAAAAAATGGCAATAAAAAAGTGAAAATACTCTCAAAACTAAAGTTGTGACAATTAAACTTTTGTATAAGTTTATATATAAAAGCTACCTAGTTTATCTGTAATTTCTACAAGTTTGTTGCTTTTTCTAAATCGATATAAATAATATTCTCACAAAACACATTGAAAATTAAGACTATATTACCATTTTCTCTCCATTGGTAAACAAAAATGTCGGCATTATTGGATTAATAAAATTTTAAAAAATAATTTCTAAATTTAATAACTTGTATGTTTATACTCCTACTACTGTCACCTTCGCAAATATGTATGTAAAAGAATTTATATGCAAGCATACTTACTTACTTAGGTACTATCTAAAAAAACATATAGGAAAAAATGAATAACATTTGTCTCTCTTTTTCGTACTTAGCAACCCATACTTTCGTCATAAAGTTTTATTATTCTGTTTTCATTGCTTAGTTCTTAATCAAACAATTCGATAAATGGTTTTGCTTGCTGTTCTAACACGTCATATTACACATTCTAAAAATATCATAAGTGTAAGGGAAAATATTATGTTCGAATTGTCGAAAAATAAGATAGAAATAGTTATAGATACGTATGCACGTAGGTATAAGCGAAGATCGGAACCCCATGAATATAGTTTAGAATTTAATATACTTTATCTAGTTAGTAGATACTAACAAGATTTTAAATAGCACAAAAATTCGATAAAAAGATGAGACAGACGAGGGCTAACCTTATGAAACTTGAGCTATTTTACAATACAATTGAGTTGGGCAAACAAGTTAAACTGCTGAAGAATAGACAGGTACCTACATAACAAACTTCCAATGAATTTTATATACATATTCTTTACCCAAAAGTTTTCGATTTCTTGTTTTCTATCTTATATTTGTGTGTTGTTTTTTATAGCAAAATAAGATATTCTGTTTATAAATGAGGCTTGTTTTGAAGTTTTATTAATATTGGCAAGCGACCAGCCGATAGGTGAGTATCGCTCAAATAATATGTTGTTTTTTGATGAAAAATTATCTAAAAAGTATTTAAGATAGAAAAGAAATTACAATGGCTTAGGTATCTCTAAATTTTTATATGAATTAGTTCACTAGAAATTTCAAATATTGATCTAAATTAGTCGGTGCGGTGTAGGATGTGCAGATTATTTTGCTGTACAACGCAACATATTCCAATTGCTTATTGATTGGTGCTTATGATTATTTATCAAGGTGGTTATCCTATTTTTTAATTTAATGAAAATAAAAGAAATAAACTAAACTGTAAACAATATAATACAAGTACGGTTTAAATAATTCCCCTTTAACAAATATTTTCTAGAAAAGGAGAGTAGATCACAATAAAAACTGCGAAATAAATTAATTGAAACTGATTAAAAACAATTGTAGATGGGGTATATTGTTTCGTATTAGGGTTAGAAAGTTAGAAAACAATCTGAATTTCTGTTTATAGTGCATCAAAATTATATAATTATTGTGGTATTGGGGATTTTTCATAGGTTGAAATGTGTGGGTTTTCTAGATTAATAGATTCAAATAGTTCCCATCAAAAATATCATGGAAAAAATCATGTTAATCTTTTTCTGATTATAAATTTCTTATTACTTACCATTTTTGCGTTCAAAACAACATTTTCATTAAAAGAAAACACGTTTTAAAAGAGCAGAATGAGTAGTATGCATTTTCGTAATTTATAAAATACATATTCATTAATTTCATCTACCAATACCTAAGATATTCTGATGTTTGAAATTTGTAAAATAGATTAGTTTCAACATCAAGAAGGTTTTGAGATTTCACCCTTAACCATGGCAAGAAAATAGGAATGTTAATTGATAAAATAAAATGGTTAAGTATCGATCAAGAGTTTCTGGCCTACTTAATTGATTATTTTTGTTTATGACACTGATGACAGACACCATTTTGGAAGTTTTATAAAAGCAATGAAAATTGCACAGAAAATTAGATAACAAAAACATGCCGTGAACATTTAGACATTATCTTCTATGCTTCCATATAGTGCTTATATTACAGATCTTATATAATGGTTTAAACTTTGCTGTTCAGTTCTAATTATGCCCCGAAATTGTTGTATGCCAACGACATATGGCAAAGAAATGTCATGTTTATTGCAGATGATCGCTTAACAGAGCACAGCCTAACCATTTACTGAATATTTCAAAAATGTGGTGTCACTTAGTATTCTAGTAATATTGATGTGTAAATCAATAGTATTATTTCATATTCAGTATAATGTGCCGTTTGGGTAAAGCATTTCCAACTTTAATAACAAACTGTGTGTGTATTTCACAAAATTCGTATTATGTATTTATGTATGTCACTACACTACATAACGTAACATAACACACTCGCATTAAATGTTTAATAGTTTTATTAGGATAATATGTATATTGTAATTAACGTTATTTTGCTATATAAAAGTCCTGTACATTATCTGGAAATAGAAGAACTAAATTAGCGAGAATAAAACGCCACAATCTATGTAGCTATTTGAAATATTATATTAGAAGTAATTATCATTATCATTAAGTACATGGGTACAGAGAACTAGCTTTTGCATGCTACCAAAATGGTATAATATGTATCCCTAAAATAGAAAATGTTACTTATAATTGACTTATAATGACTTTACAATTAAGTCAACTTCAGAATAATTAAATTTTAAATAGCTAATTGTTATTATTTGTATTATGTATATAAAATAACTATTATATTAGTTAGCGAATTTTTTAAAATATACCTACTAGATTTTTGTTTGAAATTAGGTGCGTATAGGTATTTCAGTAAAGAATTATTATCATAGAAATGTTTCGACCATCAATATTTAGACAATAGCAAATTGAGTTAGAACTTTTATCATAATATGGCGTATCATACGTACTATAAAATATATCGGTAATTGCTCGGCTTACATATATGTATATTATCATGTTTCCATGGTATCATACTTTAATAATATCATCTAAGCCAATAGCAATTTGGCTGTTAGCTTCAAAACTCAGCCTAGCCTAGTGGCCATTATAGGATTGTTGAAAATGTGCCTTTTTTATCTCCTCATTAAGAGCTGAAATAGTTTCATGACTTGAACTTCATATAATGGTTCAGACTCTGATGATAAGCTATTGTGCCAAATTTTATCAAAATCGGTTAAATAGCTACGGAAATATATATTTCAAAATCTGGTAAATAACGTTTCTAAGTGGGGGGTTATCAACTCCCTTAAAAATCATACTTTCCATGGTTCCATTGGGATGACATTTGGTACACATTGAACAAATTCATAGACAGAGAAAACTTGAAAAATTCAATAAGGGGGACGAGTTAGTGTCTGATTACGTCATTAGATCTAAAAATTTAAGTTTGTCCAATATAGTTCAAATATGATGTATAGGTCCTCTAGGAATCCAGTAATACAAATCTATAAACAGTTTTTGAACAATATTTATTATCGATTATTTTGCCTAATAATGTCATCGAAACCTAGCTGGGCCAATCTATCATTTTGTTGTTCTTATTTTTTGCCAAAATCACCGAAATGGCTCTAAAATTCAGACCAAACATCCTATCTTGCTCAACTTAAAGATTTAGAATTTCTGGCGTATTAGAAACTTGAATGCCTCACTTTTATGGTTGCTGCTCTATAAGTTCCTACATACTAGGATAGGTCCGAAAAAAAGATTTTTCTAATTGAATGAAAATGAGTTTGGAATTTTTAGAATATTTTAATGGTTTTCGAATAATTTCATGCTTTAAAATTGAATTTGAGAAAACGATATTTTAACGCATCAACTCGACCTGGGTCCAAAATCAATGGACCTCAAATTCTAACTGGAAAAATTTATCTCCTTTTTACTTGGTTTACTAATTACATATTAGATAAAGAACATATGCAAAATATTCATATTTTATGGTGTTAGTACTGTCGAAGGCTTACCAGATTTTTAATTTAATTTATTTACTTTTGTAGGTTTGTTGCAGTAAAGATTTCATTTTATATATTGAATATTTTCCTATTTAAAGGATTTCAATTAAAGGTAATTTTTGACAGAAAATATTTCATAATTGTTTTAGAACAATTAGATTCAATGAAATTGTCCACAGTTGTTAGGCATCTATATAGGGAAACATTTGCTAAAATTTGAAGACATTTTGTTTGATAGTCTTTGTGCAATTAAAACAATAAAGCTTATCGGGTTTTTTTGGCTCTCAGGTTGAACCCTTATCATAGAAACCAATATTTCAAAATCTTGGAATATATCTTCAACAGTGGAGCGTTTACCAAATATATATAATTCTATGATATTTGGCTACAAAACTAACATTTTTGCCAAATGTAAATTTTGGCATTTTTTTAGAGGTCCGTCAGGTGACTCCGTGCCAGCCATTAAGGAATAAAACTAGCCCAACCAATTGTTATGAAATTCAGAGTCAGTATTACAAAACTCTTTTGTAGAGTGTTGGTGTAAAACTTTTTAATTTCTAAAGTCGCATAACAGTTCTTTGACAAATTTGAAAAATGGTTAAAATGTACTTTTTACAAAAATATTGCTGATGACGCCAAATATCAGTAAAATTGAATATTGCAAATTCATCATTGTTTAAATTGCTTATGTTTTTTATTCAAAGATTGATTTTTGTGATCGCGGTGCAACCTGAGACCCAAAAACGTTAATGTTTACTTTTTGATTTAGAAAAAATAGTCATATAGAATTTTTCTATTCTCGATCTAATATGTTATTATTGTACAATTCAAAATGCCAGATTTTTAAAGGCAGAAATTGAGGTCTACTGATTTACAGTTAACTAAAAATTATCATAGCTGTAATATTTGGGATACGACGGTTGGTCTGAGCATCTGGAAGTGAAGTCGACAGAATGGTAGAAGTTCGAACTTTTGTGCAATTTTCTCCCAATTTTTTTATTGTATTAAGTTTCCTATGCTGATCGTTTCTTTCTAATAAAACCCATTAAAAAACTATTTTTATGAACATTTCAGTATTTGGAACCCTCATAGATTAGCAAATAGAATTGTGAGGTATTCAGTTTTTTTAATAAATTACCTATTCTAACTTTCAAAGTAATTAAAATATGTAGAATAAAATGGAAATCAATATGTGTTTTATATATTTTTTAAAGTTAATTGGACAATGTTTAATTTTTCGAGCTGATCTAACAAATTTTCACTTCACAAACTAAATTTATAATATTAAATAACCATGGTAGTTTTCCAACATTGAATTTTATTCTAATTTTTATTGTACTTTACTGTGAATTTAATATTCATTTTGAATTCATATTTACATAAATTAAAATGAGAATAACAAATATGTTTGAATTTATTTTATTGGGATGTAGAAAATAGAAAAACCTCCACTGAAAGACAAATGTAGATATGTTATACATATTTCTATCAAAATTCGAATTATCATATAATTTACAATTTACATCATTTAAATAAAGAAGTGATTGTTATTCTGTAACCATCAACTTACGTCCTTGTTTGCTTATTTATCATTTATCAATACCCGTGAATATTAATCAATCCCTGCACGCTACTAAACAATTCAACTAAATTAACAAAAGAAATAAGATTAAAAGAACCGAGAAGATATCAAAATAATGATGACATTCGAAAGGATATGCTAAAATATATTTCATGAATTAACCTATTTTCGTTCTTTTATGTTTGAATCAACCATATATATAAAATACATTTATCTAGGTACATGCTGCGCGTTCAAGTTTTAGATAAATTTCTATTTAGTAAATATAACAACACAGAACATTTTCTACATTTACATATATTTAAGTGAATCGAACATTTTTTTGTATCACCAAAAAAAGTTTTTGAATGTTATTGATATAACAAAACATCCATTTCTTTGAATCTACCGGTATAGAAACTTTATTATGCTGTTTCCTTTTTGGAAAACAGATTATTATTTTTAGATTTATACCTACATACATGTATGTATAGGTTACTTCTACAGACAATTCTCAAGTATCTTTAAGTTTAGGAAAACTTTTAAAATATGGTTGAAATTAAGTAATATACTAATGTGCCTTAACAACTTAAAATATCTTTGTAGTTTAGAATTTTGCATTTAATTAACATAAAAATAATTCCATTATGCATAAAAGTAATTTATTAAATTAGACCTATCTGCAATAACTTTGTTAAAATAGATTTCAAACAAATTATTGTCTCTCTAAGGAAAATATTATACCAATAGAACAGAGTAATTTAACTCAATCACAAAAAATCCTTACCTCATAATTTATGTGTAGGTACTTGCATATTGCAAAACAACAAATGCACAATATTATTAAACACAGAAAGAAAGTATTTTACATTAAAAAGTATGTAAATTAAAAAATGTAACGTATGACCTTGTAAAATGTGTTGTATACTTATTGTTTTAGTATAAATTAACAATGTTTTACAGTAAGGCATAATTTTCATTCATCATTTATTATACTCCTACATACAAAATTTTTGCAAAATTTTTGAGTTTCAATCATATTTCATATTGATACACCATGGATACCATGGATACACCATGGATACACCATGGATACCTAGTAGGCAGGTACTGTTGGTAGGAATTTTTTGATTGTGTAAATATTTTAAATTAAGTTTATCCGGCAATATTTAAAGACTATATGTAAAAATGCAAGAACTTACATGTACATGTATAGAAATATATATACATAATTAATTTGTAAAAATATATACACTTTTATTTAGGATTGACGAGACTTGACAAAGTGAGAAATGAAAATGTGAGGTAGAGGATGACTATTGAAGAATTGAGAGAAAAACTGAAGGAGGTGAGGCTCCGGTGGTTAGGATATGTCGTGAAGAGAGAGGTGGACCATGTGGAAAGAAGAGCCAGAAAGATGAAGGTTGGGAAGACGAGGCCTGGAAGACCCAAAAAGAAATGGGAAGACTGCATCCATTAAGATATGGAGAAGGTGGGAGTCCGAAAGAATGATGTAATGGACCGCAAGAAGTGAAGGAAAATGATTCGCACCGGCGACACCTACCTAAATGTGGGAAAAGCCAGAAGAAGAAGAAGAAGAAGATGCATAATGTTTTACAAAGTGAAACCTATAATAGTTTTCTTTAATGTGTTTCTAACGAACGAAATAGAAAATAGGTTTAAGCATTCACTTTTCATTTTGTACCGCTTCCGTTAAATTTCTTCGGATTACATTTAAATATTTTAAAAGAATTTTGGACACTGCGATACAAATAAATTTATGTAAAACTTTGTAACATATATTAAAATCGTAGAATTAGAACTATGTTTTAAAAATAAACAAACCATCTGTCAAAGTTTAGATTCGAATTTTTTCCAGATCAGGAAAACAAACATTGACTTTTCTCATGAAAAAATGTATCGTTTCTTAAATTTCTTTATTTAAAGCTTAAATAGGCATAAATTATTAAATCAAATCAGATATATTTTGGCATTACAAATTAATACAAATATCTAGGGGGACTAGAGGCAGCAGTGCTGATCTGACAGGTCTCCTTGATATTTTGTGAATAAATTTAGGTAAAATAAAACGTTGCTTTTTGTCATTAAATTTAACAAGTAGGAAATTACGATTATTTTTGAACTACAGAATGTGGCATAAACAAAGCATATAATAATTATCAAAACTGATTGTTTAGATCATAAGAAAATAATACATTTGTTTAAATAAATCAATATGATAGATTTAATGAAAACTAATTTATTGTTTTTTATGTTTAAAATGATTTCTAAATTTAAAAAAACAAACTGTTAGATAAATAAGCAAATGACTTTTCTCATAAAAATATATTGCACTTTGTATTATTTTTAATCTTTCTCTACTCTGTCGTTCTGTTCTCAAAATGTTCAAGTCCTGCTGTGTCGCTCCAGTTCCCAAATGTTATAATCCTGATATCACAGATCTTCATCCAATATCCCTAATTATCGTTCCATCAAAAATACTTCAAACCGTTTCACTCTACATCCATCAGAGATAGATTCTTCTCCAATCTGGGATTCAATCAGTTTGCGTATCGACCATTCTCTTTAACTTCGTGTGCTATCATTCATATTCATGGATCACCCGATTACTTACTCGAACGAGAAATGTGTGCTTCGCCTATCCTACAACTATTCCAAGACATTCGACACTCTCGGTCATAACGTCTTAATAAAACGTCTTATCGAATGTAATTTTCCTCGTAACATAATAATGTGGATATCCAGCTATATGAAAGATTGCTCTCAATTAGTTCGTTTTGATTTTATATTAAGCCACTCCAAACCAATCTATTCAGGCGTACCGCAAGGTTCCCTCCTTGGACACTATCTCTTCAACTTTGTTGTCGCTTTGTCACTCTGACCAAATACGCTAATGACACCAACAGGTTTGCCCGATCTTCAATCTTCCAAAAACACTCACGACGTTACTGAGCACATTCGCATGAAAAATGGTCCCAGGATACAGATCTCCTCCTAAACGACCATAAGCTGAAACACACCGAATATTCCTGTCCAATTGCTAAAGCGAAAAACTCTGAATGATAAACCCACATGGGAAGACCATATTGATAGCTACTTAAATGTACTGCCAATAACTATACGCTCTGTCTAAATCCGAGCTCATCAAAATTCTACACCTAGAACAAAATAGTTCTGCCGGTGTCGGCATAAACAAAAGCTGTCGAGGAATATCAGCTCCATT
The DNA here is from genome assembly GCA_034780595.1 of Parotoplana pacifica. Taxonomy (NCBI): domain Eukaryota; kingdom Metazoa; phylum Platyhelminthes; order Proseriata; family Otoplanidae; genus Parotoplana; species Parotoplana pacifica. The sequence continues at coordinate 10,451 of JAUYWI010064976.1, forward strand.
TACAAACGTACAAGTTGTATCATAGACGTTGACCCACATGCTCTACCCATCTTGCAGTCCGCCGCGAAAGAACTGCAATCAAACTTTTCAAAAACACCTTGATAAACAAGAATCATATCCAAACAATTTCGCCCCTGCACTTTCTATTCAAAGTAACCGACCAGTTTGCCAAAAATCACAGAAGACTCAACTCTTTCTTTCAGCACTGTAGTCTAATCTTGAAAAAATATACTGAGCCTATTTTCACTCTTATGTATTTTATTTTCATTCATTAAACTTCGAACCATTATACCGTTTTTCACTCTTTACCACACTACCTATTTATTATTAATGTTGTTATAAATTAATTAATATGCTAAATTTTATGAAGCAAATTTATTGGATTTTATGTTGAATCTGACTTTTAACTTACCTAAAGTTTACAGAATATTTAATATTTGGAAAGTATTAAATAATTCTCTAGCTAGAGGAACAAACCTGAAGATATATTGCCTCCGTCAAAAAAATGTTTTTTTTAGTTAAGGTTTATGTTAATGATTACAATGTTAAAACATATCAATAGATTACAATAGATTAAAATTCACAAATTTACACCACATAATATCGCCATTGTTGTTGACTACAGCTAGAAGGTCCTCTTTGAGGCATTCAAATTCCTTGGCTAATTTGTTATTGGTAACATTGTTAGCCATAAAAATCTCCAGTTTTCCCAAATTTGGTTGGATTCAGCAAAATGTATTCTACGTCGAGACGTTTCATAGTTTCTGAATATGTAGCAATCCATGAAGTTGGTGTCGAGGGAATGTGGTGGTTGTTGCAGCAAAGATATGTTTTGGTTGGCAAGCCATTCACGTACTAGTACTGCCAAATGTGGTCTGGCATTGTCATGCTGTAACTTCATTTCCCAAGGTGGCAACTGCTGTCGAAATTGGTCAACTATATTCTGCATAAAAACTAGATACTTGTCAGTATTGACACTGCCACCATCATGAAGAACTTTTACGTAATAAAGTGACTTGGTGAAGTTGACTAAAAAATCGAACTTTTTTGCCAGGGCTTATATTAATTACAGAATGCATTAAATTAGTGCTAAAAAAATAAAATTGAAACATTTGCCTTAAATAAGTTTCTAAAGTAAAATAGTAATGCTGAAACTAAAAGAATGGTAACTACAAAAAGAATCTATACATATAATATCAAGATCTAACTGTTATGTAGGTACATACTTGGTAGATAATATAGGCATAAAGTTATGTATATAAAAATTTCTTTTATAAGATTATTGTATGCTCTAATACAAACACTCTATCTTGTTTTTTCTAAACATGGCGAAACGAATTTCTTTAGAATCGAAGTAACATTAAATAATATGAAAAAATTAAAATTACCTATATATTGATTTATCTCCATTACTTAAAAATACAAAACTGACCAACGTGGCATAACAGAAAATTTACTTATAAAACAGTTTGATGTATACATACGTACCTTTATATTTCAAGTTTTTGTATATATGTACATAGAATAGCAATCATAAAACTGATATCCACAAACATTGTATTAATTTATAAGTGACAATTAAATTGATATACCATACTTTCAAAACAATTTTATAGGTTACATATACTAGTTTTAACCACCAGAAAATGTTCAGCCCTATGTTCGCATCTTTTGTTACTATAGTTTTCATTAGGTTTACTTATGTATGTTACAATCAAGCAACCATAAGTTATACATATATATTGTTACAATAGATATTCCATACAAGTAATAATGTTCTATTAATAGATACTTGATATATAAGGTCGGATAGGTCATGAAAACTTTATATCAGGCGCCAAGTCTCAATACTGTCACATGTCTGTCAATAGAGTTAACTTCGATGTTAGTTTCCAACTGATTGCTTCTGGTACAGCTGAAACCAAGTCGTTTGCCCCTACCAAAGGACGAATGTTGACCACCAACGTCCATACACTTACAACCTAGCTCAGGTCAAGCTAAAACGTAGCTAAGTTAAAGTCAGTTAAGCTTAGCTCAGGACGGATAAGCTTACCAAGTTGATCGAAGACACCGATGTAACCGGATTTTGCAATCAAACAATGTCGATAAATAATATTAAAAAATCGTATACTTAACGTACCTGCTAATTTTAAACAGTTTATACAGGCAAATTTTGGATAAACTCGTCAAACATTTATACACCAAATTAAACAGATATAAAATCTATCTATCTATCTATAGTGTTCTGCCAAATCAGTTATTAGGCAAATACATAAAAACTTGAAAACAAGGTTTTGAAAGAATAATTTCGGAATATTTATAATGCTATAAGAAATCGACACGTAATAAGTATTCCATAAACCACGTTATGTCTCCTTAATTTTAAAGTACTAGGTAATATAATTAATAAAGAATGGATGCGGAATTTCTATTTCATCAATAGCAACACTTTATTGAGAACTTATGTATAGTCAATTATAGACTTTTTATTCAGATTACTATGCTTTACATGTCTAGATAAAAGTAGCATCAAACAAACCTTTTATTGTGAAAAGTAGGAATTAAACCGACAATCAGATATTTAGACTAAAATAGTTTTTCTTTTCCGTGGAGGTGGTGAACAGAGCTTACAGCCATATTTGTTGGACAATTGACGTAGAATTGACAACAAAATAATATGTATTCATATTGATTATATTGATTGATGAATGGATAAATCACATGCACAAAATAGGCTGATGTACCTGTATATAAAACTGTCATGGTCGGCGGTGAGAACTCTTTAAAATGCTATTAGAAAATAAAAACTACCTAATACACAGCTATTTTAGGTAGGGTTTTATTTGATAAATTTTGTAAATATCTACTAAAGCAAAGTCTATTTCAAATTCTTAATAAATGATAAATTTAAAATTTTAATGTCGGGATAAGGTTTAAAAATTACCCCAACCCTCTCTCTTTTAACCTTAAATTTGGCAACATCACTCAAACATGCTCCACAAAAATATTAATCAAACTAATTTTCAAATATTCGCCTAAGAAAAATCATCATGTAAAATTATATTATAAGTTTTATCATTAGAATGCATCTATTTGAAATAAGAATAATTTCACCTACAGTATGAGATTCAAGCCTGTAAGCTAGAATGTTTTCAGGATATGCCACAGAATTAATCGCCAAAAGGGGAAATTGAACCAAGGGGTCCTATGAACCCCTAAATATAATGTCATCTTACCAAACATAAGGTTATTTTTCTGTAATAAAACGGATAAGTCTCTGAATATGCAGTTCATAATCAAATTCATAATGACTATTTTTAACAACAGCATTAATTTATTTAAATAAATTATTAACATTATGTGTAGGTATGTTAACATTAGAATGGTAAAAATCTGTGTTTTCAATCAAGAACATTTTATCCCACATTTATTTATATTACATATTAGAAATAAATAAAAGGTAGCATAATAATGCTGTGCAATATTCTCTAACTAATGTTTCAACTCTGTGACTTAAAATTTGCTGTATATCTATGACATACACCATCCGTTTTGAGGAAAATGCCTACCGACTCAGGCACACTAAAAAGTGCAACTATGCGTTTAACATTATGCAACACAATCTAATATTTAGTGGTCATAATTAATGATTAGGTACGTTTGAGATTGAATTAGATCAATAAAATAAATGTCTATTAATTTTAATAGATTGGGATAGCCTTTGTGAATATTTATAGACAAATCTAAAATAGGTATGGATAAATAATATTTGGCAGTCTGTATAAACGTAAAAGAAACAAAATATAAATTCATGTACCTACCGACGGTATGCAAAGCCCTTTTCACTAAGATTAATATGTAGTGTATCACATTTTGTGGCTTTTAAAAGAAACCCGAATTGAGCTAAAGTGGCCTATATAATATGATCTACTAATTGTGGATTCCAACCTCAAATAATATATCTACTTATTTACTGGGTTACGTATACTCGTATATTATGTTCAGATCTGACAAAGCCGTATCTATCGGACACCTATTTAACACAGGTCTATTCGATGGGCGATAGTCGAGAAACTGGAATACAAAATTGGCTATTTTTTATTTCCATCACACAACCGACACACGAAAAGAAATTTTGCTTCTCAATTTATTTCATACAAACTAAAATGTAGACTTGTTAATTTATAAAAGCAAATAATTTCTCATTTTGAACATCAAAATGTAATTAAACTAAAAATGGCTCCTGAGACATCATTTTAATGGTTACACCTATAAACCTTTATAGTTTAGTATACTATGGGATGGTACTTCCTCTATGCTAAAAATTCATGAACTATTTAAAGCTACGTAGATCTTCTCAGACATATGAAATTTAATCCAACACACTTTACAAGAAGGTTGATATATTGAAAAGTAAAAAAATAAACAAAAACTATATCAAAGGTTATACTGAATGTTTTTTTAAATCTTTTATTGTTTGGTACAAAAAATGTTTAGAAAATTTCATAAAATATTTTTTATCTATCACAATTTACATATATTACCTTCGCATATTTTTTGACTGTTAGAAATGAAAAAGAGAGTCCTATATAAAAAAACAATTTGTTTTATAATTATTTTGAAAATAGCCTGACAGGATAGTCTACAGAAAATGTTTGAAACACAAAATATGCATCAAAATTAGGAATTGTTTCGTTACTTTTGTCCCACCCTAGATGTACCTAACAGTAATTGAAGGTTGGTTTCTAATTTAGTAAGATGTTATGCATGCGATTGCTTTAAACGTTTTTGATATGGAATATAAAATGATAAAGGAAAACATATGCCAAATTTGTTGTCTTATATTTGAAATTTGACACGCTATATTTCACCAAATTGAGAAGCCTGCTCTCTTGACACTTCTAATTTCAGGCGGAATTAGAAATCAAAGAAAATAGAATGTATGTGTATATGCCAAACTATAATATATAATATAGCAATAGGCTGTTGCTGTATTTTAACAAAAAAATGAATCAATGTTTGTGGAGAGTTGGTTGGTAAGATGGTAGCCAATTTTCACTCAATTTCTGCTTGTATCTATACTAACCCCAGTTTTAGATTGCTTGATTAGCGCATATTCGTAGAGGTATACCTACATGTAAAGAAACTGAACCATGCTAACAATCTTGCTTTACATATTATGTAGATCAGACTGTGTTTTTATAAGTTTTGTTTTAATGTTTAGCATAAGACATTTTTTAAATTGTTTGGAAATAAATTACTGAATTTGTTTGTCCTTCACAATTTGCTAATATAGCTAGTTGATTTACTTTGTTGTATTTTTCTGATTTCCCAACAGATTATAAGAAAGTCCTAGAAACGACATTTTCATTTATTTGAAGATCATTTTCTTATCTTAGGTTTATATTTTTAATTAATAGCAAATTTCGATTACAAATTGTCTGTAGAAGTAGTATACTTATACGTATATCCTAAATTTAAAATAATTTAAAATAATATTTTCATTTAACCAAGATGAAAAGAGGACGGATATAATGATATTTATAAAATACAACCACATATAAATTCAAAACTTTTGAGATACCTACTTAACTTACTTGTGCATAATATTTGAAATTTACGCAGTAATAAAAGCATATTCAAGAATTGGCCATTTTCCCCCAAAGCATATCATGTGGCTAATAAATGAGAGTTTAGGACAATTGAAAGTACCTAGTCCATTTTCTGACCTCTTACCATTAAAACCAGTAGTTAATTCCTATTCAAATTAATAAATATACCTATTATTTGATTAAAAATATAATTTAGTATAGAAATTAATTTACTAAGGTAAATAATGACTACCTATGTTGTTACATTGGGTGTGGACATACATGAGTAGTGAGATATCCGAGTGGACGGGTAATCAAGAAGACCAGGCCGGTACTACAATTATTTGCACAAAATCAATACCTACAACGAGTATAAATTTTAGGTGGATTTCAGCTCACTGCAATATCCAAGTTAACGAACCCACTGACAGGTTAGCCGCCAAAGGTTTCGAACTCATGTCCCTATTGCTCACCGCATTTATAAAGCAAGAATCAAAGAATTCTTTTTAAAAAAGAGTGGTTAATACTGCACTGAACTAACTCCGCATTAGAAGTTCATAATTTCAAAAAATATTCTAGATCATTGTGAGAAATTATACAGAAATTGAATAGATCTGGATTAGAATTCTAAGTTAAACAAGCTCCTCTTTTCTAACTATTTTCTTTTTTAATCCTCGTGTCTTTCTTTCCTGAAAGCCCAATTTTATGCTGTGTACATAATAGAAGCTTGTGTATCAAATATGGGTAAGGTATCAGCCGTTTATGTTAGAGCTAACATGTAAACTTGTGCGTATCTGAGACACAAGTTTATTAATATCAACTAGACCATAGAAATGTATTATAGAGCTGTGTATTTATTTGTATGCACATAACCTTTAAACCTTCCATTATGTATTTCTGAAGCAAGGAAGCCACATTGATAAATGAATAAAATAAAATAAATTCAAAATCTTAAAACATACATATACTACATGCTGTCATATATAGATAATTATTTAATAGTATTTTTGGATTGGCATATTAAGCATTACTAAAATGCAAAAAAAAGTTTTAGGTATTCAACGTTTAGCGTTTAGATCTTCCTTTTATATAGGTACTTAACATCCAGAAACTTAGCAATTGAATAAATAAACACAATGATTTACTTTTATTTTTACAAAATAGAAAGCATTTTCCGGTGATAATACAGTCACAGACAGATCAATAAATAAATAATATTCCATATAAGTACCTATAAATTTGGGTTTTTCAGTCATGCAATATTATTTAGTTTATTGTTCCAATCTCAAATAGAGTTTGGTTGTAAGTAGTGTACATTAAAGTAAAATATAAATGTACGTAGATATGTTCGGAATATTATACGTATGTGTGTGTGTGTATGATTATGAATTTATTTGTCAATACTAAATCTTGTAGAATATTATTCTTTAGTTTACAATATTGTCATAAGGTATTTGTTTATATAATTAAGCCTTTAATCACAATATATAAATCAAATTTAGTATTATTACATTAGGTCGTATACCACAATTAAAAATATATACGGTACAAATTACAAAAGGATTAGATAAGCATACCTACAATAGTTATATCACAAACCGATTAGTCAATTTTCTTGTATTTACAAAATTCTCAAATAAAATACATTTAAAAATTGACTAGAGGAATCATAGAGATATAAATTTCTATGATTGGAACCAAGGAGATTGAATATACTAACCTAGAGATATACAAGCTGAAAATGTTTTGTAGTTTCAGTTGCTGAACTAAAATAGTACGTAGACAAAAGACACTTCTCCTGTTCAACTTTTGCACCATAAATTTTTGTGATAGATAAAATGTGATAAATAAATAATAGGTATTAGTTGACTTATTTTGAGCTTCTCAGAAATTTTTAATAAAATTTTAAACTATATCTTTATCACTCAAAATTATTAATTTGCCTACACAGATTAGAATTCCTTAAATGTCCTTTGGCTTATCATTGGCTGATAAGAATTGAGTGAGAAAATTGTCGATTACATTGTAGGTATAGGCTTGTTTTACTTCTAGGTTTACTTCAATTTCCTTGATAGGAACACATAATTATGTACTTCTAAATTAAAATTAGTTATCAAAATAGTTCAAAAGATTTATATATTAATGTCTTAAAATATTGCTTTGAACAAATAACCGCATACTTAGGGATCGCGGAGCCTGTGGGAGGGCTGCGGGGGCTTCAGTCCCCCACTCCTGTGAGATACTTTTCGCCCCACCCACTTATTTCTAAAGTTACAGCCCTAATGATTGGATATTAAAATTGCTTAAAGTACAATTCTTCAATTAATTTTCTATGGGTCGCAATAATCCCTGACAGTCACTTTGTTAAGTGAACCTTAAGCATCTATTTTAATATGTTATTTATTTTGTTTGTTTACATTTAGATACTTTCGATTTCATAGAATCATGACATCCAGAACGAAATGTTTAGACTTGTGACTCATTCAGTAATCCGAGGTGTAGTTGCTGATATGGGAAACGCTTTCATTTCGATCATTACAATGAATATACCGAATTTCTAATAAAGAACAGATGACAATATGTGTCCACTGGATCGATGAACAATTGAATTCGCACAAAGACCTTTTTGATTGCTACAACATACCAAGTATTAAATCGGAAAGTATAGTGTCACAATAAAAGACGCATTGATCAGAATTCAGCAGTCTTAATCTAATTGCCGCAACCAGTGATACGATGGTGCCAGTAACATGCAAAGCCATTTATCAGGAGTCGGAAAGTGTCTTATGGACGAATAGCCCAAAGCACTTGTCACCCATTGTCATGCACACTCCCTTAGTCTCAGTGTGAAAGCAGCAACAACAGGATGCAAAATTCTTTCTGAAGCAATGAACACGTCAAAGGAAATTGTAACATTTATTAACTATCTCTTAAACGTGAAAACATGTTGGGCGAAATCAAGGAAAATATTGAAGAAGAAGCTTCCAGAGGTGGGATACGCGATAAACCATCAGGGCCTGAAGGGAATATTGGACAACTACAAATCGCATGGGATAATTTTTTTGAAAATTCGCCGGATGCAGATGTTCGAGGCCGCATCGTGGGATGTCAGGCCCAGATGAACACATTTCGGTATTTATTCAATTTGCATGTGGGGTACAGTTTATTTTCTCACACAGATAATTTGTCGAAAGCCCTACAAGCAACAAAATTGTCAGCAACTGATGGACAACGTATGACCAATTTGGAAAAAATGAGAACCGATGAAGCTTTCAGAAGGTTGTCCGGAAAGCACAAAATCAGGAATCCATTGGTGAAACGACTTTACCGCGGAAAAAACGAGCTCCCAACAGATTCGAAATTGGGTCAAGTAAGGGAAACATTTCGACAGCAATGAAAGACCTCTATCGCCGAATATTTTTTGAAGCGATTGATATGATGACGTGATGTATCCCGTCATATTTCCACCAAAAGAGTTTTGTGACGTATGCTACTATGGAGTCAATTCTGGTAAAAGCGGCTATTTCAGAACCGTTTGATACAGAGATACAGAAAATATTTGCAACCTATAATGATGATCTCGACTTTGAAAAACTCCCAATGTTCCGTAGCATGATGGCAGAAACTCGCGCCCAATGCTTTAATGATATTCTCAAAGCAATGAAACAATTAGGCCACTGTGAGATCCAGGTGATTTCTGAGGTAACAGTTCTCTGCAAGCTGATCATGGTCAACCCAGCGACATCTGCAACAGGTGAAAGAAATTTTTGTTTAGCTAGCAAGACAGTTAAAAACATGGTTACGCAATCAAATGAGTCAGGAGCGACTTAACAAGCGAGCAATTCTGCATTGGCACAAGAACCAGTCAGCCAAGATATCTCTTAAATCTGTTGCACAACAATTTGCTAATTGCAATGACAAAAGGCGGACACATTTTGGTCATTTTGTCTAAATTTATTCTGTATTTGTTAATTGTTGTTCGTACATTAAATCGTGTTCAAACAATAACACATTATACCTATTTTATGCACACTTCATGTAAATACATACATGTATGTCAATTAATTAAATAGTTTTTTTCTTGTTATATTCGCCCCCTAGGATTATAGCCCCCTCCCACAGTGTTTACTATGCTCAGCGGTCCCTGATACCAACATCTTTTATTGTTTATTTAACACTGTCTACACGGTGGGCCAAAAAGTGGAACCTACTTTATCTATACAAGCAACACAAGTGCATACACTTAGATAGATGTTTATACATTCAATAATTATACCAACCAACTATGTTTAACAGTAAATTCAACAAAAGGACTTGGAAATATGAATATCTTTTGAATTAGGTATAAATCTTATTGGAAACAAGCTGCTTTTCTATCTATCTTTCTCTTTATGGTAGATATACACTTCATACTTATATGTTTGAATAGGTAGATATACCAATACTAGGTATGATATAGCATAAATCTTTACTAATTTCTAATCAGCCTGGCCCCATTTTTCCAACTCGTTCTGTAGTTTATGAATACCTAACAAAATTAATAGTCCACTGTTATATAAAACATGTAATCTAAATATTGATAGTGAATTCAATTTTATACATACTTTACCACCTACATTTATTGTTTTAAAAAATGTCCCTTACAAAACATATTTGTGTGGTACCCACCTGTATGTTGAAACAACAACAGGAGGACACATTCCAAATAAGATTTTCTTAAATCAAAACCAAAATAATAATGTTAATATATTCAACTAAAAATATGTAAATACGTAAATATTTGGAAATAATATTTAGCAATTGTAGCCCATTTAAATATGTAGATATAAGCAAAATGTCAAAAAATGAATTATTTTTGGGAAGCTCGATTAATAGATAAATTTTCACTAATTAAAATCTATTCAAAATACAATTTATATGTATACCTATAAGGTATATAGAATTGTATAATGATAGAAATATTGATTTAATATTATAAAGTAGGTACATATAGAATCGGAAATCTATATGAAAGTATTAAGTATTATATCTACAAAATTTTACCTACAATAATAAATTTATTAAAATTATAAATTACATAGTCAACACTACAAATAAGAATATTACATTTCTAAATAAATAAATTAGTTATTGAAATATTAAATTTTAATCTATTAAAAAATTCTATGTATAACAATATGTATGTAGCTTTTTATATAGGTATGTATGTACAGTATAATATGTATTATAAAAATTACCTATTAATAATTATTAAGTAAGGTTAACTTTATAAAATGATGATACAAAGGAACCAAGGCAGCATGTAACAAATAGAACAATGCACTGAAAGTATTTCAATAATAATGAGAGAATATCTAATTTTGAAGCTTGGACAAAAATTAATAGCCTTTCAAGTACTGGAAGATTCCAAAATCTGGTCCACTTTCTTACAACCTCTTCCAAATCGTCTGAGCAATTTTGGCTGAAGACAATCAACAAGAAAATAAATAAATTGCTTTAGTTTTCTAAAATTACTGACTTTCTACTATATGTATATTTAAACATTATAAAAATCATTTTCGAAAATTATGATATTAAGGAGGTCAAAATTACGTAATTTGAGTTCATAAAATTTTAGAAAACAGCACAGCAAGAAAGTTAAACTAGAAAATGTACATGCAATAAACAGACAAACAAACTATACACATATTATGTATAAGTAAACTTGTAAATTATCAATAACGAAGAGCTTAAAGCAGAGTGTTTTACACGTCTATTTTCATGCAGGCGCATATCAAAATATGAAAGATGGAAATCCGGTCGCTTTTTAGTTAAAAAGAGCATTCAAAATATTGAAAATCGAACGACAGCCAGATTGCTTCCGTCAGTTCAAATTGGTACAATGCATTAACGTGTTTTTGTTCAAATGATATATAGAAGTAGGAAATTTTGTTGTTTTATTTTTTTTTTGTAAATATTGTTAAAGAGGTTAAAAAAAATTCTGTAAAATTAATGAATGGGTAATTAATACTGTAAAAGAAGCTATTATAAGTATAACTTTATATTTTAATTACATCTTTTAATTTAAAAAAATATCCTTTAAAGTTTTCTTCCATTAAAAAATAACATACCTACATTTTCATATTTTTCTTTTGTATGAATCAGCCAATTTAAGGTAGATACCAAAAAGTATTAATTTCAACAATTTTATTTACACACTCTCAATTTTACTAAAATCTTGTGTAATAAATATATGTTCTTAAAACTTTTAGTTTAAAAATAATTTCTTTTCTAAAAAATGATTATTAAATATAAAAGTGTTTTGTAATACTAAAAAACATTACAAAATTCAACTAATATATTAAATTAATTTCAGTTTTCAATAACCAATGTACTATGTACCTATATTAGAACTATATTAAAAAGACGTATTCAGCATTTTGGAAAGGTGTGTATGCAGTGACAAATTCCATAATATTACCTATACCTAGGTACTTATAAAAATTAATTTTGACTGAATAATTTTAATTAACTCGACAGAGGTAGTTCCAATTTTTAATTTATTCATTTGAGACATTGGCATTATTGCTCTGCTAGTTTCGTCGGTAAAAATAATTTTCTAAAAATAAAACTCAATTAAGGTATGTATATACAGTTTCCCGCATAGCATGAGACCACAAAATGATATTGGACTTAGACTACTTACTTTCTACTTTAGCTACTATTACTAACTTTCCAATGCAATAAACAATTTTTAGACAGGTTTTCAAAATAAACATTTACTTTTAGCCTATGACCATAGATATTTCTATATTACATAGATACTTGTACAATGAATATTATGAATATTATGTTGAAAACAATAATTCTAAATTTCATGCATGGTTGAAAATTGAACGTCGTTTGAATATAGGAATGTATATCGGTAGGTATTACAAAAACCTACTCGTACATTGCAATTCAACATCGCAATTTGAAAAGTGAAATGGAACCTGTTCCAGAATTAACATAAACATGAGTCAGTTTCTAAAATTGTACAATTTATTGTATTCTTAAAGAAGATTTTTATATAAAAGTGTCCCTCTCTCTCGATAAATTTGTATCATCCCCAATTAAAACATACCTATATATGTCGGTCACAATTAGCTAAACCTCCAATAAATTAAAGGCAAATAAAAAATTATCTAACACTATTTCTTTTAGATTTTTTTAAAAATAATTTCTAAATATAACGCTAAAAGAGCTACCTATCTATATATAAAAGATTATTATCTTCGCCATAATTATATATTATACGTAGATCTAGAAATGAAAGTATAATATTTAAATTTTGTCATACACAGCCTTACATAATAAACGTTATTATGATATGATTTTAAATTAAATAAGAAATCTTGAAATAACTAAATTTAGGTAGGTACTATAGTTTACTCTTTAATATCATTTGTGTATGTTTTTTTATAGGAAATGTTTTCATAAAACAAATGAATAGGTAAATAAAGGAAAACATAAATTATCATATAATAAATTCTTCAAAATAAAAATAATTAAGTTAAGTTTGGTTTGGTTTAGATTAGTTTATGTCTTTCCAGTTATGGTTCAATATGTAGAATAAAATCTTTACTGCAGCAAACATACAAATTAAAAAATTAAAAATAAAACATTAAAATCTTGCAAGCCTTCGACAGTACTAACACCATAGAAATGAATGTAATCTAACCAAAAGATGTGTAAAAATAGGCTTCAACATAAAACAACAACATCAAATCAAAACTATGTAATCATGTGCATCTTGTTCTACACCCAAGATGAAGCATAATGAGATGGTCAGTCAAGATTGGTGATTGAAGATACTATCTAGTTCATCCGGAAATCAAAAGCCATAAAACAATCCAGTCAGAAATGAAAAATGTAAAGTTGTTAAAATGCAAAACAATAACAAAAGTATGCTGCGAGACTTAGGAACCTCCGCGGTGAGTTTTAACCAGTTTGATGTGTACACAACCATCAGTTTTCTCATAATCTATACCTAACGTAAGAGAAAGAATACAATTAGAACTTCTGTTATAACCACATTATTATTTATTTTTAATTTCGTTCCAAATAAAAATGTTTTATTTTGATATCACTTACTCTATAGTATGTATTATTTTGTAGGTTTTATAAAAGTACTCTTAATACAATCAACAACTTAAATATAACTTCAGCGATTTTGGATACTCAAAAGACTTAACCACATGCCTACCAAAGCCAACATACCAGTTACACAACTACCAAACATAGCAGTTACCCAACTACCTAACATAGCAGTTACCCACATACCAAACATACCAGTTACCCACATACAAAACATACCAGTTACCCACATACCAAACATACCAGTTACCCACATACCAAACATAGCAGTTACCCACATACCTAACCTACCAGTTACCCACCTATACCAAACATAACTTGAACTAACCCTATCATTTTAACAAACATTAATACTTACCTAACTCTATAAATACTATTATACCCACCAGAGACCTGCTTGATACTCACCTAACTCTAGTTAACAATGTAATACTTACATAACTAAATATAATTAATAGCTAACTCGAAGACTAATTCTTAAATAAATTCGCCAACACTAATATTTACCTAATTCTAATTAATACCAACTATGTAGTACTAATCTATGAATCTCAAATTAACACTAATTATGAAAAACACAGTCATTCGAGATTTTAGTCATACTTATACCTATAATTATTTGTACCCGTTTTAAACATTTTCTGATTGTAGCATCATAGGTACCTTAGCATATATGCAGTGTACCTTACCTCCTTCTTAGTTTCATAATATATGTAGATAGTTGTATATTTCATTTCTACATAAAATGCTTATAGTAGATACTTATACTTTGCGGTGGAATTTGAATAACTTTATATCAAAAGTATCATCTATGTATAATACAATAGTGCTTTTTTTAAATAATATATTATACTATCCTATATTGTCCTAAATTATTCTATATTTATAGTGATCAGTATTTTATGTAAGAATCATGTTATAGTAACTTATTTTCAATATGAACACAAAACCTCTGTGTATATTTTTATAATCTATTCTAACTATCGGCTAAATGTTTATTCAGAGATGCACAATCAAAAGATGCATTTAACAAATTTAGAAGATTGAAATTAAACTTTTTAAACAAACCACAGAGACAAGGGAACGCTACCTTAATTGAGCACAAGAGAAATTATCTCTACACAATATCTTTTCTTTTTCTTATTGCCGATATGACTGTAAGTGGATCATAAGATAAGTGGATCAAAAAAGATAAATAATTTTGTTTTACAGACATGATTACCTACGTATTATACCTAATGTTCCAAAAATCAATTTGAAGTTAACTAAAAATGATTAACGTAAACTTTTTTTGTGTATTAACTGCGCTAGCATCTCATATACTACACAAACTTTAAATTTCTTTTTGCGTGGTTTACAGCAATGAATAGAAAATTTATCTACCATAAAATGTTTTATAAGTAGATAGAGGATAATTATAAAAAGAGTGCATTCATTTTATTTAAATATTAACATTGTAGATGTACATAATATGCAGATGTAGGCCAGAAATTTAGACTCTTGTATAGAAACAGGAAATTTTGATTTTGGTTTAAAGGAAATATCTACTAGTTTTGAAAAATCATTTCAAATTTGTTTGTGTCAACCATTTTGATTACTTGCCCAAATAATTATAAGTTGTGTTTTATACCTACACAACTTAGAGATATAAGTCAAACCTTTGGATTAATTATCGAAATCAGAATATAAAATTTGTAAGACTACTTGTCTGTATAAAAATTGTAGATTTAGTTTTGGAAATATTTAGTAGAATAGAAGTATTTTTCGTTTAAGATTCCAGTTTTTCAAAATGCCATCCACATTTTTTATGCTTTTCATGCAAAATAGGTACTATGATTTAGACCAAGTTAAATAAAATTTTACCAAATGAAACTTCCTTCAATATTATAATCTATTTTCCATAAAGCCATTAAAATTCTATTATCAACAAACTATAATAAATTATAGATGAATGTAGAGTTGAAGCAGGTATATCTACAATATTAACGTTCACCAGGGATTTCTAGATTACCGAGATGCGAAATTATACAACTAGTCGGGCATATGTCAAAAGCTTATTCTTTATATCTTTAAAACACTACCGGAATACTTGCCTTAAAATGTAAAACAATGATCTCTACCTATTAGATTACCTATTGAAAAAGACAATCTTTGACCAATTGCATCAAATGAATTTTATTGGCTCATTTCATAGCGGAGAAGTTTCAGTAAATTGATTGAAGAAGATCAATATAGATGAAGGAACATTGACAAAAGAAATAGTCACTTTCAATTAGATTAACTTTGAAGATCTATAATATGTAGAATGAAATTTGTATTGCAACAAACATACAAAAATAAAATTTAGTCATAATTGATTGGAAGTCTGTGAACTAGATGTGACAAATAATTAATGAAGAAATACAGTTCGTCACATTTTCTAAATTTCTTAAGTATAAGATTTTTGGGAGTTTTTTAAATTCTTGGTCACTTACATATTTTAGAATTAAAGATATTTTTATTTTATTATTTCCACTATTTATAGGGTGTGTCATAAAAAACGGCGTTTTTGTATTATGATAATTTGATTGTATAGTATTTTCATCAAATTTCT
>JAUYWI010064977.1:0-15227 GCA_034780595.1 Parotoplana pacifica
GCTGTCCAGCGTAGGAGGTAAGGCGGAATCCCGAGATCAGCTAGCTTTTTAATAAGGATGTTAATATCGATTCTATCCAATCCTTTACTGAAATCTACAAGTAAAAGACGGGCCGCTTTACCTTCATCCGTACCCTTGTGTAGTTGGTGCATACGGCTGACCATTGCATGAGTCGTGGAGCTTCCTTTTTTGCCCCAAGTTGGTGTTGGTCAATGAGATGGTCGATATGTCCTATGTTTTGTATCAGTAGAATGAGGCACTCCAATGCTAAGGTTCAAGAAATGAATCTTTACACAGGATTCGCCAAAAAATTCCTTTCGCCCAAACAAATATCTATAAAGTGTTTATATAATAAAGTTTCGATCATATCGACGATGTTCTGTACGCATATGCAGTTAGTAGAAAACTAAATTCAAAGCAACTGCTACAACGCCAACTTATTATCCAACATAACAATGCCATGCCACAATGTGGCAAGAATCATTCAAAATTGGCTAAGGGAAGAGCATGTGATAAAGCAACCTGAAAGCTCCCGAACCTAATTTGATGGACCGCTATCTTCTTGCTAACTACAATACATTAAACAGAAGCAAATGCTAACAGCACCCAGGATGTCGATAGAAATTTAGAAGAATTTTTATGAGTGTCACCAATCGACAAATTTCCAAAAATTGGAGTACTGGAAAGTGACCTTGAGCAAAATCAATGTTGATGCGAACGCGATTATTTATAGGTAAAATAATTTTTACCGACCGTTGAGGTACATCTGTGATATAATAAGTGCTACTTTTGATAAAATATATGCAAGCTCTTCATAGCACAAAGGCACAACGGTATACAAATCTTTCTACGCATTGCGCTTACTAGCATCGGTGATGATGGTGGGCCTCAGATCAATCTCTTCAATCATCTCCTCCCTGCCAGGCACTCGGCGCTGCACTACAGGGGGGCCGATCAGGTAGCCACTGAAGCTGGTCAGATAGGGCGGTGGCAGCCGGTGAAATGGGACCTTGCAAGCCAGGTGCACCAGCTGCACATTGGACGAAACCGCGAAGTCTCCACGTTTCTTCAATGTCATCCACTCGCAAGAGTCCAGTTCCCAGTGGAAGAATTGTTCGGGTAATATCTGCAGGGTAAGAAGACAGACAACATCAGACATGTCATAAGATCTGTAAGGATACACCATCAAGAATCATAGCTTAAAATATTGACAAATGACAATTAGTTTTTTTTGCCTAATAATAAACCAATTATCATTTGTATCATAAAAATAGAGAACAATTTCATTACTTTTAATAGGTACACAAGATGCAAGGTTATCATAATTGCTAGCCTGACCCACTTTGTAAACGTAGAGCTCCCAAATTTCTATGAAGAAGAAATGAAGATAAAAGAGAACTCTGTTCATAAAATCTAGCTGAACAAAAGCCACCCAGATACAAAATGGCAACTACTCACTAATAGTCACCATAAATAAAAAGCAAAGATCTAGCTTTGATTGAATTTTAACTAAACTGCAACTCAATGCACTTGTGGCTTGCATGAATAACTTTTAAGATCAACCTGTAAGTGCTACCACCAACCTCTTGAGTTTCAGTTGTCTGTGCCAAATCAAACAGATTCAAGCGGCCCTGGTGATCCATAAAAGCGAACATGGTCTCATCCTCCGACATGGTGCCATCCGTGAAGCCTGTACCCTAGGGATCCAAGTACTCGTACAGAGATTGACGGGTGAGCGTGTCCCAGACAACGAGACGCCCGTCCCGCCCAGCGCTGACCAACAGATGCGGTGAGACGGACAGAGGCAGCAGTGCGTAGACATCGTGAGTGTGGACAGTCTAAAAATTTAGAGAAATCTCAGAATTTAAAAAAATACATAAACTAAAACATTGTTAAGACATACACTCCATTTCTATGGACTGGACAAAAAGCTGGATATTTATAATTTAGCAACAACAAAGAAAAATAGTCAGATAAAAATAACCAACCATAAATTTAAAATACCAATGAACTTTTAATGTATCATTGCAAAACAAATATGCCAATCTTTGTTGTAGTGACAACTACATTTGCAAACTTTGAAATCAGTTATAGTGCACGACATTAAATGCAATCAAATCAAACATAAATTTCAACTACCAAAGATGGTAGGTATCCTGTGATCAATGACTCATAATTTTAAGATTCATAATATATTATTTTCTCTAGTATAACAACAGATCAGACAGCACTTACTGGCAGAGTGAACAGTGACAACCCAGTTATAGTATCCCACAGACAGATGACGTAATCGGTAGAGGAAACAATGAGACGTCTGTCGTCATGGGACCAGGCGATGTTGTTTGGTTTCGTTTTCAATTTGGGATTAGCACTAAAATATTAGGTAATCGAAAAACGTCGCAATATATGTATATAAACTTACTAAAAATGATATTTTAATTATCTTTTCTTAAATACAAAGTTTAACACATCTTCTATTCACATCTGGGCCTTTGGCAATTGATCGTTAGCTCTACGAACTATCTAATCTTGCCAGAGTATTATAGGACTTCTGAAAATGGGCCATCTACAGCTCGTACAATATAAATCCCAGAATAACCAAAATTACTGATGTGATGTATGGTTCATCACTTTAAAATGATAAAATTGCCTAAATAAATTTACAGCTTTTATTAAGGACGAGGAAGATATTTCTGAACAGAAAATGTGAATGGCTGTCTCTTTATAGATTTTGTACAAAACCTTAGCTGTTTAAAACAAAAAAAATTGGCCAAAAGGCCCAAAAGATGGTTAGCTTGGATTTTAGATTGGTATGACTCCAACTAGATATCATTAAAAACTACGTAGGTACCTCAATACACGAATTAAATTATTTTTTTAAATTCTAGAGCCAACAAAGTCGAAAATTTACCTGTAGTTTAGGAAATCAAAGAAGAAAGTTATTAAATATGTTCAGCTACTACCTATAGCAGTATAATATGCGACCTTCATTTTTGTCGCCTTTGTTAACTCTAAAATCTTTTATTTCATGTACAGTAATACTATTAGCATAATTATGTGGGCCGATTTTATTAAAAATAGATAAGCCATATTAAGTGGCACTAGAAATCACCAAAGGAAGTTTGAATGAAATTAAAGAGTCATCCTTAACACAGGGCTATAATTAAAAAAACCTCTATTGATAAAAATAATAAACTTGTTCTAACTTGCAAAAGTAAACCATGCATCCTAAATCAATTCCAAATCGGAGAAAAGCCAACTACCCCCCTTGTTTACGAGTGATGAATGGCATTTATAGCTATCCATGGTATATACTCGTGCGGC
The DNA here is from genome assembly GCA_034780595.1 of Parotoplana pacifica. Taxonomy (NCBI): domain Eukaryota; kingdom Metazoa; phylum Platyhelminthes; order Proseriata; family Otoplanidae; genus Parotoplana; species Parotoplana pacifica. The sequence goes on from JAUYWI010064977.1 coordinate 3,325, forward strand.
ATAATAATCATCATAGACTAACTTAGTCTGTTTGATGGACAGCACCAGAGAGGACCAGTTCTGCCTTTCATAGCGCCAGATCCGACAAGTACCATCAGCACTGCCCGTAGCAAACCTCATGTCTCTATGACTGTAACATAGACTGTCGACAGGACCCTACAACAATAAAATATGTCGAATATGCATTGCAACCATAAACATCTATGTAATCTAATATCTATCATAACAACATAACATTATTGGATCATGACACTATAAATGATTAAAACTCGAAAGCGCTCCCACCTGATGACCTTCCAGTTCTGCTATCTTCTCTACTTCATTGCCCTTGAGCATATAGATAAGAACACAGGAATCATCACAACCGCCCGCTAGAAACATGCCACCTAACAAAACAATAACAAAATTATCTATGAGGTTGAAAGGTTAATCATTGAAACCATATAATACTTGTGAGATAATTGGTGAGAAGGTGATATACCTCTACTCCATGAAAGACATAAAATTGAGTTAGAAGGCCTGGTAAATTCGCGAAACTTAAACGGGGCCAGCAGAGTGACTGTGAAACGTCCCGGGTTGGCCAGCCAGGGACTACCAACAGGATGAGCGGTGCTAGAAGGTTCCTGAAGTGAGGAGTTAGGAGAGGGGTTGTGTTCTGTGTCAGATGGTGATGATGACGAAGTGGAATTGGCTGAAATATAAAGTAAACAAATCCTTTAGAATAGAACGACAATACAATAGTTGGTAAAGTTGTTGTACTTCCAAAAAACCATTAGAATTTGCTAAAAAAGAGAGAATATAAAGTTGAAATAGTGAATTTGGTAACTTCTCAAACTAAACTGAAATGTTTAAGAAATTCTGTAATTTAGGTGAAAAATCAATAATATCTTAAGAAATTTAATTACCAACTTAAAAGTCTAAACTAACCATCTTTTTGAAATTTATTCATTGTATTTCATAAATTTCTATATAAATTTGAATTGTATTGTGAACGACAAAGTCTTCATTTCCCTTATACAATACGGAACAACTCACGTGTATTATCCGTCGAATCACTTGGCAAACTCTGCCGGCCATCTTCAGGCGTATGATCAGACTCTGAGTCGAAGCAGTACTTGAAAGGCCAGAAATTAACAATACCGTGCTTAGAGGAGCTAGCCACGAGCCAGTGGATGCCAGTCTGGGGCCGGGTGAGGGGGCTAAATGCGAGCGCATTGACATTTCCAGTCTGGTTAAAGACAGAGATCCAGTGCAGAGGACGACCAGAGCGCAGACACCACAAGATCACATAGGCATCACAGCCGCCCGTCGCAATGAGACGGTTGTCAAGGGAAACAGCCATATCTGTGATTGCACCAGTATGGCCACGAAGACAGTTCACAAGGCGATAAGTTGCTAGGTGCCATACTTTTACCATGCAATCATCACCACCCTGCAAACAATCAACAATGAATTAAGAAAATCATCATCTGCAAACAAGAACTCGCCTTTTTTTAAATTTAACAGATCACAATAAACTAAATGTTAGTTCAGATATTCTTCATAAAAATACTACAGTTCCTAACTTTCATTAGTCCTTGCCGGAGGGAAAGCGATATTGCATTTGTTAACTAGAATTACTAAATTGTATCATTTGTCCTTAAACTCTAACCAATTGATCCATCCATCAAACTACATTCCTAATATCAGTCACTCTTATTACAATGCACGGATAAAGCTTATTAAATAAAGACCAATGAAGCGTTCGTTACAGAAAATAAAAACCGGCTACTGACAGTATGTCCATAAATAGAAAACAACATTTTTGTGATTAATAAGATATTGTAGTAAATTGTCGACTTGAACTAACTAGATTACAACCGCTGTGGATAATATATCTAATAAAGAAGATAATCTGTTCAAAAACATTGAATGCGTGACGATTGTATAACGACATCCCCATTACTCTCTGTTGGGTCAGTAGTTAAATAATTTGAAATTACAAACAAATTACATAACTTGTTTGGAACGACTTCCGACCACCTACAACCCTCTGTCTCTTTGGGAATTTGGAAGGTCATAGCAGAGGCTGGGGATTTACTAGTAAAAGTCAAAGGCTCAGATGCCACATGACAAATCGCACTCACCGTAAATAGAAACTGATTGGTCCTGTCAAATAACACACAGTACGCAGCTGCTCTATGGCCCATTATCGAGACTCGTTTGGACATGTTCCTGTAGAGACCATGGATGATGGGCACTTGTCCACCGGCACATGATTGGAAACGCAAACCAGTCACTATAAGCAAACCACATTACTCGCCAGCTTAATTTCAAATGATCAATACTTTCCTTTTTTATTCAACACCAGGTAGTAAATTACAGATACTCAAATGAATAACATACCTAAAGATGTTGAACTAGAAAGATGACATGTTTAAAAAGTTGAAATACACTTTAAGCAATTTAAAACCCTGAAAGAGTACTTTACTTTAATGTCATGAATATTGAAATCAGGAATAGTTTTTTCTCTATTGAAAATGATGTTACATTTTTGATCTAATGTAGACTAAGATCTTAAAATAATAATTACATTAACAATTCTATAGCTAGCTAATCTTAACACTGACCCTTGATTTCGTTGAATATCTCTAAAAATCAATCACTATTCATCAAGTTTGCTAACTGAACTAGAGGAAATATAATAAAAATAGAAAACAATTAAAAATGCAAATTCACCAGAATTATGAAGAAATTTATCAACTGTCCTCTGTTTGATCTTTTTAACACTCGAAGAAACATCTGAAATAAAGTTTGAATAACAAAGTAAAACCAAAAAGATATAAGTATTTTATACAATCATTCATTCTTCTTATATTAAATCAACCCAATTTGCTTTAAGGATCTCAATGACAACAAAAAATGATATCATATGCTGCAAACCTTTACAAGTTACAAAAATGTTGTACTAAATATGAGACTCGTTATTGGTTAAAAATCATTTTATGTCCCCCCAAAATAAAAGCTCTCACACCTTCTTTCGTTCTGAGAGGATGAAATCTTCCTGTTCCCAGCAAAGTGGGCACACCAAAAACAGTTGTGGGCACTTGGTCATCTAGTAGACGTGTGAATCGATGAGCAATTTCCTCTAAGTGATTATTATTTAGATGCTGATGCAGAAAGGACTACAAGAAATAGACAAAATATAGACAGACCAGTTCAATCCAACAAAAGTATTAAACATTGTCCAGTTAGAATATTTCTGTTAGACAAAAACTTTATCACCTAAGAAATGACATACACTATACTGCTATTATATGAAAATAACAACTTCCTTTGGTTTCCTTCCTTTTGCTTGTCATGTAGGCCGAAATGTATTATGTCAATAATGTATGTATGTCTCAGTTATTGAGCAATCAAAGTAATTGCAATATCATTGAATAGTTAAAAAATAAACTTGTTTTCTGGTGGCATTGTACAGCCATAACACTAAGTAGCAGACACTGTATTTAAAAATACTTAGTTAGCATTATGTACATGTAGGTTTTGTCCAAATTATTAGGAACCATTTAAATAAGTACTGTCCTACTAATATTCAATTATAACATTTATCACTAATGAAAAATTCAAATAAGTAAGTGTTTAATCTATTAATCATGGGTATCAGAGTTTCTAAAAAAATGGATGGGGGCTGTAATTGGGCATACTTGAACCCTTAGTGGAATAAGTCTTTTTCATACATAAATTATTCTATGGATTTCCTTATATAAATTGTCACTTTCTCTGCTAAAAAAGATAACCAAAAAACAACTGAATAAAACTAAAGAAATTGTCCATAACTGTTATCTTTATACATATTATATATTAACTGTATTTTTCAAATACATGTGCATTTCTTAGGGGTATCAATTTACTTTTAATATTCAGTACCATTACAGATTAACAAACAGTTCTTAGAGAAATATATGAAATTATACTTTTCATATAGGTGCCATAAACCAGGAGTCATTCAATCCTCTTAGACATGGGCTTTTCAAAATAAAAAGATATAAGCAAAAAATGTTTGCTTTCCCACTCATTTTTCCAATCCTTGCTTGGGATACTGATGCACTTTTTGTACAAGGGTCGATTACATCTGAATTTGCAATTGGTTCTAGACTTAAGCTTGGTTTTGCACTGATACTTATGAGTAGTAGTTGAGTTGCTCACTTAAAAAATAATAGTATTGTTAGAGGTATCAGTCATGTAGTTTTTTGAACTTATAAGCAATCTCTTTTTTCACATTTTGTGCTGACTGTCCCTTTTGACTCCAGAACAAGATGTGTGGTAGTAAGATTGGTACAAACTAAAGATTAAAGTGTGAAAGCAGCTCTGCTAAATTTACTGCATTGATTGCTTTTGACAGGGCCTGGGTTGAGTTCAATTGCCAATCCCTTCAGACAGTAATCTTCTATTCATATTTTCTTTTGAAAACATATTGGGTGTATGGAGCATCAAGAGCCACATATTGCATGTAAATTCCTTCAGAAGCAGACAAATAACCATAATTTCAGATGAATAAGCTAAACACTAAAAAATTTCATAAAAAATAGAAAATGGATATATATGCTAGTAAATTTCTATATTGTCCAGGTTCAGACATAACTATCAGGTCTAGTATTCCAGCCTCAAACAAACTAAACCAAAATTGATATATCTTAAGTTTAAAAGAAATACATGAATGCTAAAAAGAAAGCTACATTTGCATAGCAAAATGATGTTTTACAAATACATCCCATATAATAATGCTTTTATGGGTATTAGACAACATAAAATCTTAGTTACCATATATGAACTTTCCTCCAACCATTTTAAAGATATTTGATTACATGTCTACAATAGCTAGTCATCATCAGTTTTTCAAAGCAACCACAAATCAATATTGAATTCATTACAAAAAGAATCAAAATAAAAGACCAAAAAAGTTTTTAAAAATGTGTTAGCCTAGATCTTAAAATAAATGAAATCGTTTTTGGGTTTTTGCTATCATTATATTTGTTTTTAAATAAATCATGTTTTAAAATATTATAGCTGAAAAAGTCAATAAACAACTGAATTGAAATAACCAATTCTTGAGTACCTAAAAAGCAAAATCTACAAGTTCTTTACACAAATAGCAATTTATAAAATTTTAATTTTGTTAGCTTTAAAATTTCATTTATCTAACAATGTAATAACAGTCATATAGTGAGAGCTAACACCCACAATGATTTTGCTTATTTTAGGGTTTGACCTTTTTTGGTTTTTATTGTACAATAGGAAAAATATGACTCAATAGCAAAACAAAAATCATATGAATCAAATTTAAATCATGTAATCATACAAATCTCATACAAAAACAAGTAACAGGTCAGATGTATACAGATTTCTACTTATAAAATAACTCATAAAAGATTAATTAAACAACATATACAAAGTAGTACCATAACTACAATTTAAAATTACTGCTCTAAAAATTAAAAAGGTAAGCTTAAAGTAAACCCATTTAAGGTTTTAGATATACTACCTATGGAATTGTTAGGTTGAGGAATAACTTGATAATCTAAACATCTAGTAATTAAAAAGCTCTGATTTCTTGCCAAAAAATCATACAAGTGTCAATAGATGCTAAATTAAAAAGTAAATGGCTGAAAAATAAATTCACAAAATTCAAATGTATAGTGCTAGCTTTTCTAAGTATTGCCCTACTTGAACTAGAAATTATTGGTTGGTGTGTGTTTCTTGTTGCTTATGTCATTTAATTGCCTCATGTGGGAGGCTTTATGGATCATAGTGACTACCAAATAGTTAATACTGGTATACCATTCAAGAAATAATGTAATTTTGATCATATTTAAAATAAGATTTTCTATGAATAATGTCTAAAATAATCTTTGGATAAATTGTTTAGTCTGTGATTCTTATTTGTATCTATGAGTATGGTTTCTTCTAAATTTATAAAAAATCTATTATATTGACAAGGATCTATGTACTTATGTTCATAGACATTAAAATATTAGAAATAGAGGTTAATATTCATTGATAAACAAACTATGACATCAATGGTTAAGTATACTATGCTAACAAAAATATAAATTAAATTTAAAATGTTAGTGCCATACCCTATCTTATATTCAAGACAATTGAACATAATATTCCTCCATTTCTTAAGTGCTAAATTCCAGGGTCCTGAGATAGCCCAAATTCTAACTCTTGGGGATGTATGATGTAGCCACAGCCACAGGTAATCTTATATATATATCAAAAGCAATAATCTTTGATATTGAAGTATAAATTCAATCAGTACAATTGAGAATTTAGAAAAGTCTATGTAGCAATTAATAAAATTTAATCAAATATCTTCATTTTGATACAAATGCAGTAAATAAAGGCAAGTTATCACATAGTTGAAGACTATATGAGATAGGTTTTGTAGGAAAAAACTAAATGTTTTGACAAATTTGTGCATGATATGAAAATTTCAATATTTACTAAACTAGTTTAACCCAAATTCTAACTATTGGGGATCTAAGATATAGCCACATGGAAACTTATTTTAAAAAAAATACATATCAAAAACATTTTTTTATATTCAAATATAAATGGAGAATTTAGAAAATAATCGAAAATGTGATCAAATACCTATCTTCATTTTAATAAAAATCAACAAATATACTGTGGCAAGTTATCACATATTTGAAGACCATGTGAGATGGTTTTTGTAGAAAAAAATTTTTTTTTAATTAGTGCATGACATGGAAATTTTAATATTTTACTATACTATTTTCAATTTTAGAAATAGTAAAAAATATAATATAATTTTAGCTTACAAAGTTTTCAAAAGTATTTGATAAAAATTCTCCATTCCAGCTGATTCGCTTTGGTAACAGCTGAAATAAAAATAGGTCAACTTTGTTTACTAACTGCACGTGGTTTGTTATGTATATATATTAATACATTATACAGAAAAATGTTAAATCTACCTGTTTCTCATCAATTTGTCTCTTCAAAACCTATAAAACAAAACCATATATTCATGAACTATCTAATTTGGTTGTGAAACCAACAAAACTACTTACTTCAGCCGCCTCGATGCATTTTTCTTTTTCTAAATGTTTTACTATCAGAAACAGCAATTCTACAACGAGTTAAGAATAGAAAATTTCATCCTACAAGTTTGAGGAAAATTTAAGATAAATATGGTTTATACTTGCAAAATAACTAGAAAACTTACCAGAATTTGTGTTAGTCATGAAATCTAAGTATAAAGGATATCAAAACACTAAAAAAAACATGAAATCCTCAAATTTTTAAGCTCTATCTGTGTGTTGTTTTGTACAATAATAATTATTAAGTGAAAAAGCAATACGATTTGACCTTTTTCATAATATTGTTTTTGTTTTTAAATGATATAAATTTCGCAAAACAGTTACAGATATTATTGAATTATTTATATAATTCATTTTATCTTTACGGCAAAATATTTAGAATAATGTATTAATATATACCAATAGTAGGCACTACAATCAATAGTTTATGGAGTAATTTATATAGGTCAAGTTCAAATTAATATTTAAAAATATAATACTGTATTAAAACATAAATTGTATTACAATAATGAAAAGTGAATTACGAGTAGCTGTTGGAGGTTGTAAATTCCAGTGATAATTTACCGTTTGTTTTATTTGGAAATATATACATCATTTATGTTGTAAACAAAAATGTGTTAACTTTTAAATATGTTTATCTATCGCTATATTGAAATCTGGTTGTACAATACAAGAATTAAAGAAAAATCTAATTTATATGATAAAGCTTTTGATGCGTATAAAATTAGGTCACTTCAAAAAATCTTTGCAATCATTGTTGCGAGGGGTTCCACAAAAAATGAGAAATACACAATCAGATTATAATTTAAAATGTATAGAAAATTCAAAGAAAAGCAAAAAATAAAATAAAACACAATTTGGCTAAAACAATGAAAATATTTATTGAAACTAAAACAATATTTATTACAAAATGTCAATTAATCACATAAACAAAATATACTAATTTATCTAGAATTAATCTATAAATTAGACAAACAAATAAACAAAAGTGTATATTAATAACATTGCCGTCAGGTAAAATTTCAGTCAAAATAAACATAAAACATAATTTTGTAGTCAAAAATATATAACACGAACAGCTACAGAAAAATAGACCTAACCGGAAAATATAATTATTGTTAGAAAATAGTTTGTGCATGGGATTCTACAAAAAATACACAAAATACTATTCAAAACATATTGAAGGACATACTGAGCAGCATATTCTACAATTTAATAATAAAAAACCGATTTTTCAGTTGCACTTAACTTGGCAGTGTGAAATTTGTAAATAGCAGTCTTTCATGTTTCATTTGATTACCTATATTCCAAATGACTGGTCCGATTTGTTCATCATCACATCCAAAGAGGTTTTATCTTTGATCACATCGGTTTATATCTTCAAGGAGGTAACTACCTCATGAAAGTTGGGTTGATGAAAAGCAAGAATCTTGGTATAGGGGTCTGGATTGTTGAACGTTGGAAGGGCTATACGGAAATATACCTGAAAAAATAAAAACTTCTTTCTACAAAAAGCAACTTTAAAATCCTATTATCCTCTCTGAAAAATTATCATGTACCGTTGTCCTTCGGAGCTTCCTGTATATCGAGACTGAAAGTTGATGAATAATATTTTTTGTAAAAAATCAATAGGGGAGCTAATGACATCAGGTGCACAAATTGTCCGACTGACATCAAATCTGGTGTGTAGCAACCATAGAAATAGACTGCTTCGCTTTCCCACGAAGTAAAACGAAGTAAAACAAGTCTATTTCTATGGTAGCAACCCAGTAACATTACATAAAATTTGGATTATCGATTTTTGGTAAAGATCATTTATAGCTCTAAAGCCAAATGAAACATCTTATATTGTTCAAATTAGAGATTTAGAATTAAGAAGAAATTAGAAATATTGTATCACGCTTCTGTTTGTTGGTCTATGAGAACCGGCCACCATACTGGTAGGGTCAATTAATACTTTTTTCAAAAGTGAATTTCATCACAATTACATTGGCACTAAATGATTCAAAATGGATATTCAAATTTAAAATGCAAATCCGAATAATAAACATGCATTTACCAAAACAAACAAAATGTCAAACCAATGTATTAGGTAGTTTTGTTAAGTTAAGTATCAGACCTCGGACCCCCTGAAAACAAATATTTGCATAGACTTTTAAAAATAACAGCAAAATATCCATGTCACCCTTAGAGGTCCAGACAGAAAATTACTCTTATATTTAGTTAGATTACCATCGTCTAAAAAGATTATTTTAGAAATGATAAGATTAAAATGACTGCATCAGTTATAAAAAGAGATAGAAAAAGGCTCAATAAACTGGAAAATATGAAGAATGGATTGCCCACTGTTTCGAAACGAGGGTGATCAAAACAAACAAAGATTACTCTATGACTGTCAATGAACCCCAGCCAGATATGAAAATTTCCTTAATTGATGGGGTGGAGATTTAGCGAGTGACAGAATTTACTTATTTTAATCAAATAATCACCTCCGGTGGTAGTCCCGACAAAGAGACTAGTGTGAAGATTAATAAAGTTCAATCAATCTTGATTGGGTTAAAGTCCTTGTTATCTACAGACAACGTTTCAATTGAGACAATTTGGGACAAGATTCTATGTAGGGGTAATCCCAAATAGGATCTTTTATTTGGTTTACCGGATGTAAAAGGAACGCCCTAAAAATGACTCAAATACTGGTTGTTGAAAGTACTTACAGCAAATTTTTATTAAGCGCACAACACACATTCAGAAGTCTTATAATTGAAATCTATCATGTATATATTATCTATATATGTACCATAAATTGATTGCTGGCTCTAATCTAACATTTTTATGTGTACCGTTTTATCAATTCTCAGATGGGACCACCACCATATTTCGGTACAATATCAAAAACAGAAACCGGCTCTAGCTATACTTTACACTTTGAATGTACCTTGAAACGTTTGAGCAGGACCTTCCACTTGATTTTGGTCCTCTCTTGAACAGACAATTGTCGAAATTGCAGAGCAGAGATGCCCAGAAGCTCATCCAGCACAGGGCCAGAGGAGTAGCAGCGTGTAGAAGTGCCCGTATGATCTGCCAGGTGTACAACACAGCCATATTCAATCTGCAAGCAAGCAGAGATTAGCATAAAATGTTGTTAAAAATATTGATGAAAATGGCGTATAAGTTACTTAAGGCTCACGTATAAATAAGACAGCTGCATATTCAATACTTGTATGTCATATAAGTAACGTATAAGTAATTTTTACCAGTCGCTCCACAGAAAATTATCAATCACACCTTTCTGGTAATTTCAAATAGATAATGTTTAAAATTGTCAAATTATTTGGTCGTCTGAGATTATCATAGAAATTACGATCACTGTTGAAACTTTATTTGTAACTGCGTAGCTGTTGAAAACTGTGTACCTACTATGTATTATGTAACTCATCTTATTTGCATAGATGTTTAAGTATGCTCACAATAATGTTGTTACGGTCAGTGCCGGTCAACTCCTGGCCCACTAGTGGACAGTCAAATGATGTGCATAGCATCTGGGTCAGATTGAGACGCCTCCGACAATTGGAACACCGAGAAACAGTGAAATCAGCCATGTTCTCACTATCAATGTCCAGGCGAGATAGGATGGCAAATACGATGCCAAATCCAGAATCCACTGAAAATAGAAGTAATATATGGATCATATATCTCCATGTAGTCTGTCTCTTGATGAATACATAGAGCAGAGTTTCAACCACAACATCCAACTCGGGACAAAGCTACTCTCATGTAATTTAATTTTATTATTGGATCCAGGGTACATTAGCGGAGGGGGAGTGCATGATACTTTAGAGGGGTGCCACTCTGATGAAAATGAAATTACTCCTTATTTTGCGAATTGTGTGGTTCATCAAAAATAATATAATCCGCGGAAATCTGATCCCTGCTTGACAATGGAACATGACCTACCTTGTCTGGATTTCATTATTTGTATGGTGACAACAGTATGGATGCTTGACAATGGAACATCATCCGACGACTAAAAGACAAATAGAAGTACAAAAGGTTCGAGTCATTAATAGCTATAAAACAGAAACTGGAGATGTGCATTTGTTTTCAATATCTTATAGTCTTCAATGGACTATTAGCTTCACACTTATATTGGTTTTAGTAATCATTCCAAGCAGAGTTGTAACTAGTTGGGTCTATAACTTTTTTATGGAACAACATGGGGACAATCCAAAGAAACAATCATGTACACATACAAACTATTCATAGGACCACTCATCAACTATACTCCACAAATCTAGATAAACAACATCCAAATCCCACTTAACAAAACACTAAAGATTTTAGTAATCCCTTTTGATACTGACTACACCTTCAACAAACATGCAAATAACACACACACAAAAGCTAAAACATACATCAATATTCTTAAAGTACTAGCAGGAACAACATGGGGACAATCCACAAAGAAACAATCATTTATAACAACAAACAATTCATAAGACCACTCATCAATTATGCCTCATCTATCTAGACCTCAACATTATCCAATAATACATGTAAACAAATTACAAACAGTACAAAATGCTGCACTCAGAATAGCCACAGGATGCAATCTAACCACAAAAGCAGATCTCCTTCACCATGAGACAAATATTCTTCCCATACATGACCACATGACACTGTTAAATACACAAAAACTTGCCCAATTACACAAATCCAACTATCCAAATAAACATCATCTTACAACATCTCAATACACACACCCTAAACGCAAACTTAAACAGAATATCATAACCAAGC
>JAUYWI010064988.1:0-15226 GCA_034780595.1 Parotoplana pacifica
CGAAAGACTAACAGATGGAACTAATAAATCATTTTTGGATGTGAGCTCTTCCAAAAGACTAAAAGATGGAGCTGATAAATCTTTGGATGTGAGCTTTTCCAATACAAAGTAATCTGTTTTAAATATTCGATGTCCTCATAAATCATAGAAATATGTCGCATTGTACGTTATACAAGGTGAGGCAAAAGTCACACACCAAAATGTTTTATTGAGTGAATACTTTGAAACTTAAAATATTGACTAGACTAGGTAAATCAATAATAAATGTTATACGCTCAATTAGTGTGCTACTTTAATCATGCATGGATAGTATCAGATTTTTGAATATCTGTAATTGACCCAAGCCACTAGTTACGTAAGGGTAGATGTATAGATATTTTACTATGATTCATTTTGGTGAGTGACTTTTGACTACCCTGTATATTTAAATGCATATCTAGAGGTTATATTTTCTCCAAAACTGTAAATCGTTGGGTTTTTTATATCCCTGATTTTTGAGCCCAAAAATTCGAGAATCAATTATTTTTTTCAAGAATCTTTTTATAGATTTGTATTGCTGAGGTCAATCGGACAACATTTAATTTTTGACCCAATTTTTTCTAGAGATGATCTTTTCAAGGTACCTGTGTACCATTTTTCAACCCAATCGATTAATGGCAAGTATGCTTTTTTAGGGGAAGGGATAGTCCCCTAAATCTATGGCCCCCAAAAATATTTTGTATCAAAAATTGCCCGTAATAATGTAGATAAGAAAACTAAGTTTTATTTCCTAATAAAATATAATAATTTATTGGAATTCTTTCATATCAGGCATATCATGCTATTAATTCGAAAAATGTCCAAAGTTAAAAAAATAAAATCCACCGCATTGGTCACTTATTGATTTAAAATAAAATCCTTTAGAATATTTTTCCAAGGATCCTTTGTACTAAATTTCAGCGGGAAGTATAAAATCTAGGTGATGTGATTATCAACTCTCCCCCCCCCTATCTACGGCTTATGTAAAAAAGAGGTTTATGATATATTAATTTAATATTTTGAAATATTGATTTAAAATGTTTGTAGACAGTGATTCTCATTTCTCATCATCTAGATACATGACTTTGATTCGATAAGGAAATAAAACTCTTCTTCATGACAACTTGTGAGATCATTGATGAATTTATGAACTTTTATTTCATGGATTTTTGCTTGACAAATAAACAGTTTTCTACATTATAGACACTTTTGAATATTTTAATTAATTTATAACAATGCTAAATATAGGTAATAATGAAATTAAATAACGATTTTAAATGGAAGTTTTAAATTGAAATAAAAATGTGGTTGTATATTAGAAAAAATTGTGGTAAAATATTATTACATATTTAAAGAGCACCTTTGGTTAACAACACAAATGAATGTCATAAATTTGACACGCTTACGCTAAGCAACGAGTTCTCAAGAATCGATAACCAAAAGTAATTTTGAGCACGTTATTATCAATCAGTTTAGTTTATTATTTTCTAAACAAAAGTTAAAAATTCTTTTGAAAACTAAACCTATATAGAAAATCCCAAATATATAAAGTTATAATGTACATAAACTCAAATTGTGATTCAAAAAGAATATTTGTCTTCTGTGATCATGTTGATAAATTTCTATAGATTTGTAATAATTATTTTAAATGTTGGAACCACAATAAATATATTTTTATTGTAATTTGAAAATAAACAAAACGAATGAGTAGAAACTTCGAAAACGATGATTTGAAATTATTTTAGAAACACACTTGTATAATAATATCATTATTGTAGTCTATTGAAAATGTACTTTAGTACCAAAAGCAATTACGCAAATAGTAAGTAGTCAATAATACTAACATCGTAGAAATGGTAATACCAAAACAATGTTACAATAATGTGCAACTTGTTTTACATACACTCAGGCCAATTCAACGAAGCTTGACAATTTAATAATTCTATGTTCACTATCACTAATAGATATATGAATCGATTTCCACCGGTGTCTAAATATTTGACCTATGCCTCAGAGTTCCAGGCTCCGAATATGTATTTAATTAATATTAAAAGATGAAACTAACTTGTACGCTATCTCTGCAAGCGTGATCTGATCCCATTTTCAAAAGACCAAAGTCTTGGTCAAGAATTTCCATGTCTGTAAAAAGATACAAAATATCACTTAGTGTTCAGTTTTTTTAAAACAATAAAATTGTATACATGTTACCTGCGAAATTTCCTCCACCAATTCCAACAACGATAATAGATACAGGTAAATGAGACGCCTATAGTAAAGAAAAACATATCAATAATGTATTTCATTAAAATATCAAATTGTTACAATTTTTGCTTCAAACACTGCAGCTAATATCCAACATGTACTAAACTCATATATAACAATTCATTTTCCAATCGGTAGACACATTTTCAAGCCATCTGTAATATACCTTAGGCAACATATTCAAATAAAAATGTTCATGAGGGGAGGGGGTGCACTTCCCTAACATACATTTCCAGATTGCTCAAAATGCCACAACCGATTTGCATAAAATTTGGTATCAATTTAACTAAGTTCATGTGAAGTTTGGCCAAAATGGACAAAATACACTTTTGAAATTAAACTATTTTATTGAATTAAATTATAAGTAAAAAATGTCTTTTACATAAAACATTTTTGTTTACTCGTATATATAAATATAGAGAGGCCCTGGTATAACAAGACCAGATATACGAAACACGCAATTTTCTGATACATTAGGTGATTTCAAAGTTTGACTTACAAAAAGTTTTAAGTCAAACTGTGAATCATAATTTTGATATAATAAGTCACACTGAGTGTTTAAATTAAACTTTTTGTAAAAACTTTTAAATCAAATTTGAAATCACCTATTGCTTCTATTGGTTTTCAAATTCTATATCTCTAATTTAAATAAAGAGATAGGATAATTTGAATGTATTTTAGAAAAAAAAATCAGTGAGTGTGATACAAACAATAAATGTTAGTTTAAAAAATCAATAAGTCTAAATTTAAATCTTTATTTTTTTACGCAAGGAACATGTGCTACTCATTAGCACACAAGCAAGTTCACTTTTTATTTAAATTTAATCAAAGGGAAATCAAACTTTAAAATATATAAATAGAAAACTAAATAAACCTATTGTGCCGTACTTTAGATTCAAATAATTCATGAACATCAATATTAGCAGGAACATCATATCTGTACATTAGATTTGCAACAAAATCTTTCCTTTAACAAAACAACTGTGGAAAATTTCATTAAAAACTATTATTCCAAAAAGCGTTTTAAATTTATGTGTCAATAATTGCCTATAATTGAAAATCCGCCATATTTAAATAGGAAAATATTAAAATTTAATTTCCTAACAAAATATGAATAGTTCATTGGAATAACCTGATATGTAATTAGTGTATCAAGCATAAAGGTCATAACTTTTTCCAAATTCTGAAATTGAGGTCCACTAATTTTGGGCCCAGACCAGGCCAACACGTTAAAATGGATTTTTCTCAAATTTAATTTTAAAGCATGAAATCATTCTAAAACCACTAGAAATGACCTAAAAACTAATAATAAGTCATTTGCATGTGAAGAAATTCATTTTAAAAAGAATTGTAGACCTGCCTCAGTATGGTGGGCCTTATAGACCCGCAATCATAACAGTGAGGCATTCAAATTTCTAATACATTAATTTGAATACCTTCTTAATTGCAAATCTCAAATTTGAGGAAGATGGGATGTTTAGTTGGGATTTTATAGCCGTTTTTGTGATTTTGTAAAAATATGAAATTTTTTTTAAAAACGCGGTATTTTTTCAAATGTTTTTTTTATGAATTTGTACTAACTGAGCCCTTAAAGGATCTACACACCAAATTTAAAGTAAATCGGACGAATATTAATTTTTGGAACTGATGCAGTTATTGGCTCCTTATCCATTTTTTTCAAAGAGAAAATTTTCTGTCAATGAATCTTTCAAAGTATGGTTTGTATGGGGTTGACACTCCCCCCGTTAACCACGACGTATAATTAAAACCGTTATCTACCAAAATCCAAAATATATTTGATATTTAGAATAAAGAAACTATTGGAAATGGTGTACCAAAAATTAGTAGATGCCTCATTATTCCTAGCTGCTAGTTTATAAGAGTCAACAGTGAATTTTACCGTAACTATATGGCTTTACCTAGATGGTTTAAAATGGATTATCATTAGTTTTAACTCATTTTTCTAATAACCAATAGAGGATTTTGATATATAATCAATTTTTCATAAATTTTTTAATCAATATTTTTAGGAAAGTTTCTACTGTTGATACAACCTATATTATAACAATTGGTGCAGAAAAACCGTTTTTTAGCAGTTGATATAGTTAAAAGATGGAGTCGTAATATTCATTTTTTCTAAATATTTTTGTTGTTGATTTTTTTAACTATTTTTCAAACACAGTCTGGTAGAAGTCTTATTGTACTACGCAAACTACTCCACTGGAATTCAATACATTTTCTGCCTATATCTGTACATATAAGACAAGACATCTCTCTCTAAGTGTCAGTCTATGTTCAATAAATTCTTATTTATTGTTCGTTGATTGCAACATCCGATCTGAATAAGTCCTATAATCTACTTACAAACCATATCTTATTCAGAATAATTACATATATCAAGGTTCAAATCTATAGTTAAAGACAAAAAAATAAAACATTAATTAAATAATTGCTTAATACTTATATTTTGGAATACCGAAACAACTATAACACATGCATACAGTTACAACCAAGACATATTGTTTATGTAAAGTCTTTTAATAGGAGATTATATATGAAATCAATAAATTATGTTGGAATAAAATAAACATAAACCAACATTGTTCCCGTTAAATGAACGTCTCGTAGTTAGGTACATAAGATAGAAAATAGCGGGTTTAGTGCATAAACTAAAGCAAATTAAATTATGAGTAATTTCTTGTAGTTTTCCAACTTAACATTAGAAAACGCTAAATAAAAACAAACTAAAATCAACGTTAATAAGTTTAGTTACAGTTGTAAACATATTTGATATATCACACATTTCGATTACAATTTTTTTAATCATTTCTGGCATTTCATTTTATTATGTACAAATGATATCAAAATATCTGTACGTTACCTCTATAACGGCCCTTTTGGTTTCTTGCCAGTCGTCAACGACACCATTTGTCAGAATTAATAGTACAAAATAATGTGAACCATCTTGGTAATCTTTGGCCATGCTATAAAAAAACAATTTAAAGTTTGACCAGATATTTACATGTAGGTATATATGTGCTCTATGTAAAAATATTTAAAAAATGTATGCATAAATCATACAGATATTATTTTAAGCAAAAATACTAATGGAAAACTGATTAAAACAACATTAAAAATTATCATAAAATTTGTGCTTTGTTGAATAACACCATGACTATAATGAATAACGTATTTGTTTTTTTAACCAAATCTGAATTCGAAATTTCCTTTATCTCGTACGACAAAACAATTCCACGCCATTTACCTTTATATATGATACAACACTAAAAGGTTATTTTAAAATGATACAGTAAACAAAAATTTACCTAGAGAAATAAAAGTTTTAGAAACTTGTTTTTGTCAAATAAAAGTTCAAATGCAATATGCAGTTACAACAGTTACTCTTAGTGTAAAACTAATGCAAATCCTTTCCAAATATAAAATTCTATTTTATTCATCACCAACAGAATAAGAAATTGGTCAATGTATAAATTACAGCCGAGGAACCAAAGTTAGTATCTATTATAGATGTAAATCTTGTGTCTAAAACAAATTTGCTTGTCTTATTATAATCCTTTTCCTACCAAAACTTGTATGGAGAAATTACGGCGAACGTATTATTTATAATATTTATTAGGATTTAGCTGCATTTGCTAGATATCGTAATCTATATGTATCTAAGTATAACGGAATAATGGTGCTTATATTTGAGTTCAATTAAACAAAATTCATAACTTTAAAATGCGACTAAATTGATGACAATCTGTTCTTATAGAAGGTATAATTAGATGGTAAGTATCACGATACATTAATTCCAAAATATAAAATGTGGCAAACGCGCAATATAATGCAAAAGATCATAAAATAATAAATTAATACAAGTATATGAATGACTAATAAACCTTTCCTACATAGCTATATATTTTAGATATTATTTAAATTGTAAAAATTCAATAAAAAATATATAAATCAACATTCGAAGTTTTTTAATAAAAAAATATAATCTAGATAGAGAACATGTTTTTCCCACAGAAGTCCACATCCATAGTTATTGATATCTAAGTATATAAAATCCACTCCATGGGTATGCCAAGATTTGGCTCAGTACTATTACGTATTAGTGAATAGCTAAAGCATAGTAAAATCGAATTTGGAAATACATGAGCTGTGTATATTCATTTGAAAGAAAAATCGTTTTAATATCGACCACAATCGCCTAAATGTGGTTGAACGGTAGATACCACAACAAGTTATTTTTGAAAATTGATATTTTGATCACATGATTGTGATATATATATTTTTTAAAGAAAAAAGTGTAATTTAGGTAAGAGAACTGCGATAATTAAATTCAAATTGCATGTGTGACTAATATCTGGTACCTATCTAAAGCTTTTTACAATTATCTTGCCCCGATTCTCAAGTTTCTTATTACAAGTTATAAGTTTTAAAGAGTAAATTATTAAAAAGCTTAGCATCTAACTTCACGTCTCATTACCTATTTTAAATTCAATCGAGATTTTTAGTCAAATTGTACCAAGCTTTATGTATTCAACATATCTGATGACAAAGGTTAATATTCATTTGTTCAGATCGTAATTCATAATTTCAAGAAAGAAAAAACAGTTTAAATAAATGTAGATCAGTCTCAGATAAATCAATCTTTAACGGCAGTTGAAAATTAAGTAGGGGATCAATTGTGTTAAACTCTGGGACACATATCCCTCCAACATACCTGCTAACTGGGTGAGAGCTGAGACTTAGTAGTGACTTTTGTCCAAATGACATCAAACTTGGTGTACTTAGCTATACAAATATAATATCAAGGGTTCATTTGTCAAAAAGTTTTAGAGATTATTTTATTGATCTTTTAAGCATTTCAAAATCACTAAAACGCCTATCAAATCTTTATATATCTCAAATTTGAAATTAAAACTAAAAATTATTTAGAAAATCTCTTATTTATTGAACTAAGGTAGCGTAATGTGAATTCAATCAAGGGGGTTTATTAGAGCTTCGTGTAAACCACTATCGCGTTAGTTTATGACAGAATGTTTTGAAATACAACTGTGTAGAAGTATCTATATACATACTTACTTGGAAATATTACGAATGATTGGGGTAAAGAAAGTGGGGTTGGCGAGTTTCACTGTTTGTAATGTTTGTTGATAGGCAGCAAGTACTCCGTCCATTCCTTTGCAAAAGGGATTAGTAAAATCGCCATTCTGAAACATTTTGTAATCAATAATTCTGTATAATTAATAAATACTCAAATATAAAATCGTGTTTGGCTGCTAATAAAATTTGATGATGTCATCAACACTATGCCTACTATGTACATGTCTCACAAACTAATTGACACTATTTTAAGAAACTTTTAGATATGACAAAAATAAAGAAATTACATGGTAAAAGATCATTAATTCAATATTTTCTGGGGTCACTTTACGTATTATATTATTATTCAAATTAGTTGGAGAATAAATAAAATATAATGATATTTACTTACTTACTGCTGTGCCATCCTCGGATGAGGTTTGGCGACAGACAGTGCCTAATTCACAACATGAAGAATCGGAAATGATTTTTTTAAAAATCGTATTCCATACAATTCTAGCAAAATCGATTTCAAATAATAGTTTATTAGATAAATAAAATTTGCACCAAGAATGTTTTGATAAATATCTAATATGCTCCACCATAATTCCTTAACGTTTTAAGTATGCAAAATACATCTCGATGCATCTCAAACTGGTCTAACCAATTTGCTATTTACATTGTTACGAACATAAAGGTGCCGCGTACAAACTGCAGTAACAATTCCCAAACCCGTCCTTGTAAGTGTATAAATGGATGTTGTTAAACTGTCTATGTAGATTATGTTTATGAAAAGTATTGATTTTACTATAGCAAAGAGAAACAAAGGTTGGAGAAAATATCGAAACCTTTAATTCCTGTGGATTATTATAAAAAACATTGCACAACAGTTCCACAGATATTAAATAAATCTTATATATTTTTTTACATAAGTATTCACATGTTAGGACTGAAATAAATGTAACTCCAAAATGATCACTAAATCGAAGTCTATTGATTTAAAAGAACATGACGTATTTTTTTGAGAGCTTTGTGTACCAAATTGCATCCAAATTATTGTGTATTGGAAGTTTAATTTTTAAGTTGTACATCAATAAAAATACAATACTCGCTTCGGGATCATTTAATTCAATATATTTCTAACAGTTAATTTCAATACAATTTATACTTTCTTGCTATTTGGTTTCAGGTTCATTTTTTAAAATAGACGTTTAAAAAAATATTTGTACCTAATAAGAGGTACCTATTACACTTTTTTTTCATTTTTGAAGTAATTAATTTTCAAATTATGCCCAAATCGCATAAATATTGCACATTTAATTTGTAAAATACAAAAGGTTTGCCTAGATTATAAAACAACATATTATCCAACTTAATTATAGAATGTTCAAGAATTTAATTTTGTATTGATGGCGATATTTAGCAGTGGTGCATGCCTAACAACAGTACTTGAAGTAAATGCTTACCAAAGGATATTCGTGACAAACATTAAATGCTGGCGGAACTCTAGCACCAAATCCATATGCAGGAAAAAGTTCATCACTAGAAATAAGTTAAAATTAGAAAAGTACGTTATTTTGGAAGACAGAACTCAAATATCTGCCAAAATTTAAAAGATCCAACTAAACAATATTACCTATCCTTGACAAAACTTTCTAAAATTTAAATATTAAACCATTTCTATGCACCTACCTAATTCCTTTAATCAAAATGTAGTGTTAATGAGTTTTTTTTGTAAAACTAAAAACTGTCTATAGTTTCGGAATCTCATTAATTTTATTCATTGACATGTTATAACAACAATAGTCAACATTATAGTAGCTAGAAAAGTATTTAATATCGAATTTATAAATACAGAAAAAAATACCTCGGTTATTATTATGTATCATTAACGTTGTAGAAATAAGATCTTCCTACCTACTTAAAAGGAAATAAATAATGCCCAAGTTTTTATGTAATGGCTATCGATTAGGTCAATAATAGCGCAAAATTGTTTGACTAAATTTACTAATCTAAATTTCTGGACAAAGATGTCTAGAGATAGGTATGTAAACAGCTGGTTGTACAAAATTTTGAATCAGAAGAACGATAAAATAATTCTAAATGAAATGTCTAATACTTTTTTTCAGACACATCAGTAACTTCCATATACTGCTGGTGGTCAGTTGGAACTTAATTTGCTTTAGCCATAACTATTGTACTCATTATATTATTATGTTGACTATTAAGGTACTCTTACCTTAATAGTCAACATAATAACATAAAATATCTGGGGGAAAATCTGAGACAAATACACAACATAATCTTTGGCGAGAGCGCTCACCAATCTTCAACTAATATGAACACCACAAAATGCACCTACGTATGAAATGCAAAAAATTAAAAGTCATGTTCAAAAAAAGATATACGGATTAGATCTTTGATGCATGTAATAAACAAATTTATCTGCGAATATTCATGTTCTTTGCTTTCAAAGAAACCATTTCACCATGCTGCTACGTGTTATATAATAAAAATAGTAAAAAAGAAATTTACTAAAAATGAATACATAAATTTATATATTTCATGTTTAACACAAATGTTCAATTATTTTTCCAAAAAAATATATTTCGTGATGTTTTATTTGATTTAGAACAACTAAAGATTAGATAATACATGTTGATATTTGATATATCCCACTATGACAAATACATAGCATTTTTAGCAATATTAGAAGAGATACGTTCAGCCTCGCTACTGAGTCTTTATTTAACCAATAAGTATTATATAAAAATCTCTACAAATTGTGTAAATTTCAAGTTATAAAACTGTTTTATTCAAATAAGAAAGAAGGCAATCTGTTCCTACCTTTAACGCATAAACGTACCCAACCCTTTGCCTAAACGTCTATGGTTGTCATAAAACTAAAATAGTGCCTATAATGAGCTGCCCTAAGTTGAGTTCCTGTGATCCCCCACTTTAAATATGTCGGGTAGTCTAATGCAACAAACTTAAAAACACAGACACCCAAGACTTGTAGAGAAATGCCAATTGCTAAAATGTGATACAACATAGAGATAGTTTCAATTATTTTTTTGTAGAGAAAAATTCATTTAAGTATGGATGATATATTATAAATATAATAAATAACTTTTACGAGCATTTAACCACATAAAACTTTAGTCACCAGAAGAAGAAAAAAATATTCGTTTAATCTGCTTTCTTTTTACCAACTATTGCTGGGTCGCCAATGTAGCATAGAAACAGAGATTACTTGCTTTGTGATTATGAGTGTTTGACAATACATACATAGAGATATATGAGGTATATGAACTTTCCACTATTAGTCTAAAAACGAGATTGCTAATTTATCGTTTAGAAGAAATCAATGGCACTAATGTTGCACCCTTAGCACAAAAAAATATTTTAAAACGTTATAATATGTTAAACAATAATGTATGTACAATGAATGTACAAAATTAATAGTATTTTTTAATACCAGAAATAATTTAAAAATATAGTGAGTATTTTGCCTAAATTAAGTCAAACGTCAGTTTTTTCATAAGGCGGAGGAGGGAGACGCTAAAATATTTTGTAGCAACAGTTGAAGCCCCTTAGATTCCAAATTCAGTCAAAGATTAATGCTGAGACAATTACTACCCTCCACCCTCCACTACCAAAAATAGATCATCTAGAATTTATTTGTATAATTACACCCATCAACTTTGTACATATTAGCCTACCAATTTCGCCGATAAAAGAAAAATGCTCAATAAAAGTAGATTGTATGCTATTATTGCATTTCCTCTTGGTATAATTACAATTTTAGTAAAAGCATGTAACACTATTGCTGATTGAAACATAAATGCTCGCAGGAAGCATACATTTCATAAACCTAAATTAATTTATTGTGAAATTACTATCAGTAATATTTCTATTATTTATATGGCACATTAAATCTGACAAAATAAGCCAAAGATTAATTGTTATTTTTAGAAAACTGCAGATTGTTGCCATTTAAAACCTAAATACCTAATCATTCGATAATAATATGTAACTATCAATACTGTTATTTATTTGAATAAAAAGTACACATATAACCAACCATTCACATGAGTTAATAGTTATGTTAAAAAGAAATATTAAAATGTTACCTGTCGTATTCTTGAATAATTTCTAATACAGCTTGTATAGCGACAGAATATTCATTGGGAGCCTTGGGGTCCATAAAATGCAAAGAACTAGGAAGGCGTATGTCACCATTGCTAGCCGCTAAGTCAATAGCAACCGTAAAATTTAGAGTCGTGCTAAAAAGACAGTAAATTAAGGGATATATTTCATTTAGGTGTAATAACTTCGCAAAATCTCTCTCTCTCTCTCTCTCTCTCTGTAACATTTTCAACAGATGGTCCATAAAAAGGATGGTAGGCACTGAACAATTCACTCTGATCATTACAGTAGTGTTTATGACAATGCTTTACCACTTCTAATTAGGTTAAAAAATTATAGCCACAGATTTCAGTACCTAGTACAAAATATCTTTATGTAAAAGATGAGACTTTAGAATTCATTTTATAATTTTGCATTTGCCCTATGTTACTTCTATTAAATGTATAGAATAACTGAACAAAGTTCTGGGGACCTTAAT
The DNA here is from genome assembly GCA_034780595.1 of Parotoplana pacifica. Taxonomy (NCBI): domain Eukaryota; kingdom Metazoa; phylum Platyhelminthes; order Proseriata; family Otoplanidae; genus Parotoplana; species Parotoplana pacifica. The sequence continues at coordinate 12,002 of JAUYWI010064988.1, forward strand.
AAATCTATAATTATATATTGAAAACCATATTGTCAATCAATATGGTAACTAAATATTTAAATTTAATAATTAACGTTTAGGAATAACGGCTACGTATAGAAATATGCTAAGATCAAAACATCTAAAATATTTACATAAAACGGTAAAATGAATCAGATAACCAAACTTGAAATATCTAAACAAGATCACTCATTGTTATATGTATTGACATATTTTCATCGGTCTTCAAGCTACTCCGTGTTATCAAATTTTACTTTACTGTTTTACCACCTCAGCTCTTCTACAGTTGCGTTTTTATAAGGGTTTTTGTTAAGAAATATACCTGTGATGGTTTGTTTATAAATAGACATTTAGTTTTGAGCTATCGGGTATACATCGAGTTTTGACAAAACGTGTCGACCCTTTCCTTTTCTGTATAATACAGTCAATCACGCCTCTTTTGTCACGAATATTTGGTTTAATAAGCACAATATTAATATTAATGTAAATCATTTTTAATGAATGATGTCATTAAGGGTTACAATTATTGATTAACTGCATTTATTTGTGTTTATGTGTTAGATATAATTTGCTTAGAATAGCGTTTTTATACAAGCGAAAATATGCTCTAAAATTGTGTATAAACAATAAACTTTTAGAGAAAAAGTTTAAAGTACAAGATGGTCCAAAATTCATATAGTACTTTTCTGAGGGTCCTAAGTCCCGAACTATATATTTTTGTTATTGTTTTACATTTCATCGATTTTCAATTCTGACTAGATTGTTCTGTTTTTTATGGGGGAAAAGATTCCCCCGATTACTAGGTTCTGTCTGAGGCATGTCTCCAAATAACGTTCGCCATTGTCATTGATTTCGCCCATTACCGATTTAATCCCATTCTATCCTGTCCCACCTTTGCATTCATGTCTCCCATTAGGATTGCAACATCCATTTTACTTGATTTACCAATAACACTCTCTAGCCTATCATAAAACTCTTCTTTCATGTCGTCCTCTGCACTGTTTGTAGGAGCATAGCAAAGAATGATATTAAGATGGATGTTTTTTGTTTAATTCTGAATTGGGGTTTTAAGATTCTTGAGGTGACAGGTTCCCATCCAATAAGTGCCTTCTGTGCAACTCTTTCTGTGTGGTTTGCATTGTCTTCTAGGTGACCTAATATAAAATCATTTTCCTATTAAGCAGTTTCGTTTCTCATGTACTGATCCATCTGGTTTCACTTAACCCTAAAATATCTAATTTATAATTCCTGAATTCCTTGGCGACTAATGTTGGTTTTCCGGTTTCATACCTTGTTCTCACATTCCAGTTTCCCAGTCTGGTTATTGTCCTATGGATAGGAGGTGCATTCGTCCCGAAGCTTCTAGGGAATGGCTTTTGCCTCGACACATATTCTTTCTCTAGAGAGAGCGTCCCTCACTATTTAATGTTTTTTTCTTTGTCTCTGTGCTTTCTTAGCTTTTTATTTTTTATAGGATGGGGTTGCTGGCCTCAAGCACAACCCCTAACCTGGAGGACCAGAAGATCAAGTTTAGTCTGGCATTTATCCCCCAGTCTGTCCGGCTTGGGTGGCTCTTCTGGAAGTAAAGACTCCCGCCGGCATAGCCTCTACACCATGGCAATGTAGAGATTCCAGGTAGAGGAGATTGTTTAATAGATTGTGCATAAAAATGAATCACTAATTTAAATTTCTTGGCTGATTATTAAATACGTTTCTTTTAAAAATAGACAATGCATTATAGATAGTTATTTGATGAAATAACGATATAATATATCGTTATTTCATCAAATAACTATCTATAATGCATTGTCTATTTTTAAAAGAAACATTAGTACTTAAATACATTTTAATATAGTGTAAATTAAACATAACATGTTATAACTTAAGATACTAATATGATATGTCTCAATATACTTCGTATAATTGAAGCAAGGTCATATTTTAAAATGGATAGAAACGCTGTTTATTGAGTCGGTAATTTACTAAGCAAAAATGATCTACATCACACTATGTCAATTATTAAAGACCAAACATATTTTACTAAATATAGACTAAAATATTTGAAATCATTTTGGAATGTTAGCTCTCATTAGGCAAATGTGAATTCTAATTGTGTTTTTTAGATAAACAATATTTGAAAATGCATATAATAGAGCTGACAAAGTCAAATTTGTATATTATGAAAATTATTTGTTAGATATTCAATGTCCTTAATTTTCTGCTTTTTCTTCAGAATTACTCAAGATTTTGATTATAATATTTGTTTGCAACTGTTTATTGACGTTGTTAGCTCAAATATTTTAAATATCATTCATTTAAAAACATGAAAGCATTTATACCTAGTGAGGGCTAACACCCAAAAATGATTTCACATATTAGGGTTTGAGTAGCTAACACACTTCTTGACTCTATTTGTAAAAAAGAATTTATATAATTCATAATTGTGTCAAAAAATTAGCAAACGTTGCGTGTTCCGTCGAGACGTTGTCCAGGCAGCACACCTGAGAAGGATTCGTCATGGCAATGTGGGCAAATGTCACCGGTGGCAATGCCTATTGGGAAAACGATAGGCATGCAAGATAGGAGAGTGACAAGTTCTAAGTTGGGACAACGCTCTTTGTTCGTATCTTCTGAAATTTGTAGTTTTACAGGGTTTACCCGCAGTAATACGATAAAGCAGGTCGTGTTTAACAGTAGTCGACCATTGTTTTGTTCTGCTTCTTTTAATGTGGGATTTAGCTGTTTGGAACTGGATATGGACGTTGTTTTGATTGCGACTGGTTACTTCTTTAGGCAAGATATCAGCTCGTTCATTTTCCTTGATGTTTGCCTGGCCTGGTATTCAGATGAGGTGGATAAAACATTTTTCGTTGAGCGACGATATAACATTTGATTTTATTAATTAGCGAAAGGTTGTCAAAGAAGAGTCCTATATGTAGTTGTAGTTGACACCAATTTGGACTCCCTGAGAACAGCGATGTTGATTGCAACAGCCTCAGCAATGTAAGAAGAACCTATTGATCCTCCAGCAATTTTCAACTCTTCTTTTACCAATTTTCCAGCAGAGAAGAACCCTTGCACCAGAAGCGAGTCCATTGTCCATCACACTACTATCCGACCAAACTGAAATATCAAGACAGGGAAGGTTTGAGAGAACCTCGCCACTGGCTGGGCTCGAACTGGAACATGGAGTTAGCCGCTCACCCTATGGCCTGGTCAGGTTGG
>JAUYWI010064999.1:0-15226 GCA_034780595.1 Parotoplana pacifica
GTTGTCTGAGGTGGCCTGAATGCTTAACCCAGTGATTCTTAGCACCCCCTGCTCGACTAGTTGAATCGCCACCGTAATCCAAGTTCGCCGAGCCGCTGGGACTAGGAACTAGGGGCCGTGTTTCTGTCGTAGATGTCATAGATAATAATCTGCGGACTTATGTTTATTAACAGTAGTTTCCGCCTTGCTTTCTGCCTTGTAAAATTGTAATTTGTTATTTTTGTATGTTTTTGACGTAAAGATTTCATTCTACAATTATGTTATGTGGAATATTCGTAATTTATTATTTGTATTATTTAATAGCTATCAGACTTTCGTGAATCAATTTTGAATGGGTATCATTGATCATTTGGACTTAGGTATTTTAGTATGTGAACAAGCCGTAATGACAAAATATTTTTGTTTTAAAATTTAATTTCTCTTTCTCTCACTCTAAAAGTTGTCAAAATATTGATTATTATGAACCGGCTATCATAAAGCAATAACGAAAGGGGTCAAACAGCAATCTTTTGATAAATTACAAATTTGAACGATAAGATGGATAGTTTAGATTTCAGAACCATTTCCAAATTTTAGCCAACAATATCCTTTTTGGTAAATATGGCCTATAATTATTACCTACAGACAAATTTAAATTCAACCGCACACAGTTCAATTTGTGGACCAAATAACGCTATCGGTCCTCGTTTTGATTCTTTTGAAAAAGAAAATGTCTCAATAACATTTGTAGAATTTTTAAGAGTTATTTTTTAGGTGACTTCCAGAATTCGGATTACTCGATTTTGAGTTGTGGTTGCTCAAAGCTAGCTATTTTTGTCAAAGTGAGTATTCTTTAATTTTTCATAATAAATATTATTTGGCACCTACATATATAGTGACCAAGGGATTCTTCATAAAATCGATAACAGACCGAAATAGCGGTTGATGGTGTCATCAAATTCAAATTTGGTGTGTAGGTCCACTAATACAAAACGATACACATGTTTTTTTAAATATAGCTGTTTATATAAATATTGACAAAAGGCTCCACAACACGAGAATTATTTATTGCTAAAGATACACCTGTATCGAAAATTTGGGCAATAAATAATTGTCGTGTTGTAGAGCTTTTGTTAATATTTATATTACAATACCGACAACAAAATATATATCAAGTGATAGTTGTTTATAATGATGACATTGATAACATTTCAGAGTTAGAAATGTATTAGAAAATTCAAAGCCTCATTTTTCAACTTGCTGGTCTATGAGAGTCAGCATACTAGAGCTGATTCTTAAAAATCATTTTTGGGAATTGTGGGATTTTTATCAAAATTAACTACTATGTAGATCAATTTTCTATTACTTTAGACAGCTGTTTTACTTAAATTCATTACATAAAACTCACTTGTCTCATCGTATGCTTAATGGCCCAAATGACACTATTCAGCACTAGTTTAAACTTATCAGTACTCAGTAGGAGAAAAGCAGAAAAGCATTTGCTATTAACCGCATCTAATAAGGTAAAAAAATATGTCCTATGTTCTGGATATTCTTCCATGTCTTTGTTGATCATATCCAGCGTACATTCGAAAACAGCATCCAAAATCGCAGACACTCGAGGTGTAACATGACTTTGAAGTCTATTTACTATGGTTGCCATAGTGGAAAGTACTTCAGGCTCCCGAGCTGCTGGAATATTTCTTTGATAATCTGACAATACTGTATCAAGCAAATGGGGAACAAAATTATCTGCAACCTAAAAATAAAATAAATGTAGTAAATAAAAAATATTTGTGACTGAGACAAAATTCATTGACTACAAAAATGTAAACTTACCACTGCTGGATCACTACATTTTTGCACCCATTGAGAAATTAATTTCAGAGTTTCCTTTTTTACAGTTCGCATGCTTCGGATCAGGGGCTGCTTTGTAACTTGCTCTCCGTTAGCAGTAATGGCACTGTTGATATTCTCAGACATAACTTTATAAACATTGAGCATGTCCAAATAGATTCGACCCAACTGAAATTAAGATACAGATCAGTTTATGGGGTTCAATGGATTACTATTTTATGGGTCCATTATGCAACAAATCTCAAATCAGTTTTGAAAATATATAAAGGAACAGATCTATTTAATGATCATAAAGCCAATGATGATACCGGTCCAGACAATTTCCATACTCAAAGCACTTCTGCAGGCATATATCCACAAAATCCAACCACAACTTCTCCCCTATGGCAGCTCTGCAAAGAATCTTCACAAGACTCAACTCACTTATTAAACTGCACATCACCACATACACAACTACAATCTGGGTTCCAATTATAAGTAGTCGATGTGAAACCGATAGATGCAACTATTCTATTACATAGTAACAATCATTTGAAAAAAACTCGACAGTTGGAAATTATCTGATTGTTGTGCATAGCTAAAGCCAGTTTAAAGCCCCAATGACGACCAGAACTGTTCAAAGTAAATCAGTCATGGACAATGAGTTTAAAGTAAATTAGAATTTTCTTAGACATGGATAAATTATATCATCAGGATTGAAATCGGGACAACATGTAAAGAGTTGGGACGAAAAAACGATAGTGGTCCTTCCAGGTTTTGCTTTTTGAAAATTTAGGTACATTCTTTTGCACGTTGAGTCCCTGCTTTTAACATTTTGAGAATGCAAATGTTAGTTAAAATGAAGATAATATTTTTGCTTGAAATCCTTAAAATTCTAATTAACTTAATATCCTCACCCCCTTTGATCGTTATATCAGTATTGATTGCAGAGGCGCCAAATCGGGACGCCAAAGATAAATTTTAGAGTATGACAACTTCATTCTTTCAAAACTGACTGGTTTTAAAATACGTTTAAACTATTCTGACATTTGAATGTAAATGTCATATTTTAATAGAATGTCAGAACATTCAGAGAAACTTACTAAACAAGTTGAAAATATAAATTAATTAGTCAAAACAAAACATACCTGTTTAATATATTCATTGCCTAGAGACCTGCAGGCGCTAACATTTGTTTTTAGAATATTCGACAACTGTTTTACAATCTCATGGTCTTTTAGAATCTCCACATTTTGAGTAGCTTTGGAAATTATACCATCCCAAACCTAGGAAATAGGATCATTTCAGTATTAAATATTAGTATATAACAATACATAGTGTCGTATTGACACACAAAGGATAATCTAATCTCTCAATTCTAAATAACTTGGAAGTAAAAAGGACAAACTATTAAATTTGCAAGATTTTAAAAAGTACTTAATTAAGATCTAGACCTGCCAACCTTTGGTTGAGAACACCAAATCGGAACAAACTCTAGACCAAAATACAAAATCAGGCAGCTTAGCGGCTTATATTTTTGGTGGGGTTCAGTCAGCCGATTTTTAGACCTGAAATGCATTTAAAGGCATCTAAAATCAACATTTATAGAATTTCTATTCAACAAAATCAGTAGATTTTTATAGTATTTTATTTTTACAAAATTTAAATTACTTCAATGTTAACAACTCATATATTAGCAATGTGTTAAAAAGATAGGCACATAGGCTATTAGACGCATAGCGCCTAAAATTTGAAGGGTCTACATTTCAATATGTTGAATTTCTATGAAAAATGACAGCATTTCAAAAAGTCAGATTCTAAAAATATCAGAACAGTAAAAATCGCTACAAATATCGGGACTGTCCCTACCAAATCGGGAGTTAGCAGGTCTGGATCTTTGTTTTCTACACACATACACAAGTACGTCGGCATAGCTATGGTGTTATCCATACTGAAGTGTTATCGAGGTAACCTTTTTAAAATGACAGTCAATGTGTAAAAAATATTTCATTTTATATAGTACTGTCACTTGACCAAGTAATACCTATACAAAAGTAAGCTATAATCTGAGCTTGGGAATCAGTGAAAACATTAATCATCTTATAAAGATAGTTAACCAAGATCAGTAAATATTAAGTAAAATAAAATCTCTAAGTATGTAAGAATTAAAATGAGTTCTAGATTCTTGGAGACTCACTACAAGCATTACCAAAGTAAAGCCAAATAAATTAGACTAATACAAACCTGATTTGGCAATAAAAATAGTTTCCCAATAAGAGTCTCTTGCATTTGTGGATCAGTTTGAGCAGCAACCATCATACCAACAGCCTCGTAAAATGTATGTACTTGTTGTGGTTGTAGGTCACAGATTATCAAATTGATACCGGAAAGAATGTCTTCAATAAAAGAAAGAGCTTCTCCAGCCTGCAATCAAAGATACTATACTTAAATCTAGAAAAATAACGCCATAACTAATATAAAAGCAATACCTTTCCACAAATTTAATAGATCTTAAATCGTAGATGTAACGACTAGATAGTAAAAAATATTTACCTGTACCGTAACAAACTGTCGTCTACATTTATGCGCAATTTTAATAAAAGTATCACAAGCCATGTCCTGTACTCCTTCATGGGTTTCATGCATAAATTCGAATAGTTTTGTAATAACTGTCTTAAGAAACCGCCAATGAGCTCGCAGAAAACGTGGATACTGACCAACGACATACATAATGTTACTGGCAACAATAGCTTTGTTATCTTTGCCTTTCTTCTGTTCACATAAACTCAACAAATCCCGAATCGCAATAACCAAAAACCGTCTTTCATCGTCTTCATGCATTGCGCCAGAAATGCTACCAATAGCCCAACATAAAGTATTGAGATTCTTCCAAGACCACTCTGATCCATCAACTTGTTTACGCAACTTCTCTGTCATAATTTGTTCAGTGTCCTAAAAAACATACATAGCAATATATCATGAAAAATATCCAATACCTTTATTCTTTTAAGTATCGAAATGTTATCAACTAGACGGGTGTTTGATCGTAGTTGCAAATATGGACTGCTTGATCCTCATGAGTACCCATGTGTATTACCAGCTACAATCTCACACACCCCTTTACAAATGGTAAAAATGTGTGTTAGCTCAAACTATAAAAGTGAAATCGCTTTCGGGTGTCAGCTATCACTATATGAATGCTAATTCGTTTTTAGATAAATTTTATTTTACAATATTAGAGCTAACAAAGTCTAATTTTTATAAAATGCTATCTGTGGAGATTAATTTATAGATGTCCAATGTTCTTAATTTTGCTTCTTATGTACTCAAAAATTTGAATTGATAATATTTATTTTCAGGTGTTTATTGACTTTGGTAACTCTAAAATTTTAAAATATCGTTTATCTAAAAATACAATAACATTCATATAGTGAGAGCTAACACCCAAAATGATTTCATTCATCTTATGGTTTGAGCTAACACAATTTTGGGTCTTAAATTTCCATTATTTATGTAAAAATTAATTTGTAGTTGCTTTCCAAAAGTGATGATACTACTGTCCTAAGGTTGACATATAATCAAATATCATTAAAAATGAGTTATATAAAAAAAATATTTGTTGCTATGCATATTGGTGACCCTAACAACAGTTGCTAAGTGGAAAGTTGATTAGAAGAAACTTCATATAAGGTAAATGTTTTATGTTGTCTAATATCCATAAAATTGTTATATGGGATGTAATTGTAAAACCATTGTTGCTATGCAATTTTGGCGTCCATAGCAATAGTTCTTAAGATAAAAGTATATGAATTAAAAGTTTATATATGGTAACTAAGGTTTTACATTGTTAAATGCCCCTGGCAAAAAGTAACCGTACAATAATATGATTTACTGTTGGTAAAACGTCATCATATAATAAATAGAAATGCTGTTAACAGTTTGAAGCTATTTTGTGACACTTTAATAAAAAGTATTTGTTGAACAGCTCATTTAATTATGTACATACATCATTTTTAGCTGTAAAGGAAGTATCTGAGGTTATTTATTTACACAACGTAGATGCACAGTCAATTATGCTATGGCTTCCAATTGACCAGAGAAATAATTTGACTATTGAAATGAGTGCCGGGATCATCGATTGCGTCATACGGTGTATAGCATAGCGTAGGAGTATACCTTATGGTGTATAGTTTATTCGTGTATTGTTCAGTTTTGAAGGCATTACGTAATACAGCTTTGCATATTTCGATATTGAAAGATGATTAAAAATAGCCTATAGGCATTTAGGATAAAAACAATCGTTTTAAAGTTCATTGTAGGCTAGTTAAATAAATAAAATTGGCCTTGCTTTTCTGTCACAATGTCTTTACCCTATGATCAGTGAGTTCAATTTGTCACTTTGAAGGAAGAAGGACTGAGTTGTTCGGCTTTAGCTCAAAGATTCTAAGTCAGGAGAGCAACCGTCATTCCCAGGCAACACCAGAACTGGACGGTACACCAGTGGAAGAGAGTACTCTTCACAGATGAGGTTCCTCTGAAACTGGTTCAAACCTTAGATATTGTATAAAAAGTAATATTCAAGTACAATATCTATGGTTCAAACACATCAGCGTCGCCATTTTCGCAGTCGTGTAAGAGACATTTATCAGCCACGTTTCCAAGGAAGTGTGGGTGTTTTCAATGCCTGGGGTGCTTTTTCGTGGAATCGAGTGATCCATCTGTACCGTATTCAAGGCACACTGATAGCTGCTTCCTTCGTTGAACTACTTGATGAGTGTGTGGAACCTGCTATTAAGTCCACCTATCAACAGGTCAATGCCACACCACACGTTGCTGGTCTTGCTAACAACTGGTTCGATAACCACAATACTTTAACCATCTTGCCTGGCCACCGAACAGCCCTAACCTTAGCCCAATCGAAAATTACTGGTCTTACATTTAAAAAATGGATCGAGAGGTTATCCATGGTTTTTGAGAACTTTTTGAATGAGCATCGTAACATTTCTCAAACATGGAACGTGATTTCATCGAAAAACTGATTGAAGCAATGTCTAGATGTCGAGAATGTATTGCCAATAGAGGTGGTCATACCCAGTACTAAATGTCTAATCTTTGAGAACGCGAAAAAGGCCATTTTCAGCGCTATAAAGTTTTCTTTTCTATCTCTAATCTATGATTAAAACTTTAATAATTTGTATCTAGTCTTTGGTTTATTATTGGTTTTCATTGTCATTCAAATTATTTCCAAATTATATAATTGATTGTTTACTGCTTGATAACGAATGTATTATCAAAAATAAATTTGAAACCTGTCGGAATATTTGTTTTCATTATTTTTATATTAATTAAATCTATGGCATGTGTCAAAGAAGCACAATAAATTTCTAAAAACGAGACATTTTCGCCAACTATTTTAAAACCACGAAACACAAAATTTGGTCGATAGAATGGCCTTTGCAATATCGAGTGTATAAATTTCATAGGAATCGGATGGTCAGGTCAAACTGGACATAGGATCTGATAAAACGAAATTTTACTTCTCTGTCCAAAATTAGTCTTGGTACGAAATTTCATTGAAATCGGCGACGGAGAACAAAAATGACAAAACAAAAAAATCATAATTTTAAGCAAGACAATGTACCTCCTAAATCACTTAACTGATTTTATCAAATGTGGCATACTTAACCATTTGGAAAAGGCCAAAAACAGTCTATTTTCGATTATATTCTACAAAGCCAATTAGGCAAGCTGAGCTTAGTTTTATAACAGTCAACTGTCATTGGCTTAGATAGGGAAAAAATATAATCAAAATATTAAATGAGGATCAATATTATTAGACAAAAATACGAGGTGACGTCTTATCAGTTATACACTTACTTGATAATCTAAATGAGTCAAGTAAACCAACGTCTCTCTCATGTTCTTATAAAGATTAATACTGTCAGTATCCTTCATAAATTCACGAACAACTTCACCCTGTTCATTTTCAACTACTAAAACTTCCTCTGGTTTAGCCATTCGAGAAATTATAGTTCGCCTTAACTACAAAATACAAATAAAAATGAAACTGTTGTAAAAGAAACACAATAAGCTAAGCTTCTTATAAACATTATACATAATTTTAATGATAATAGTCTATTCACAAAATTTATTTTGACAATTACCAGAATCCTAATCAATGTTAAATATCTTTGTTCAAAACTTCATAATCAAACACTAATTGAGCTATGAAAGAATTTAACAAGATAGAGTTGATATGGAAAACTCAGGAGTGTAAGAAATGAAGCAGTGTTTGTAAAACAAATTTCTACAAAATTCATGTACTAGTTTTATTATTGCCCACTTCCGCAAAGGGCTCCATGAAAGGGGGAAACGCCTGTCAATATTTGAAACATTTAACACTATTTCATACAATGAACTCAACTCTATTTCAACTACATAGAAACAAAAGTATATAAATTGATAACTAGAAACATATAGAAAATATAACAGCTAACTTAAGTTAGATTGATGCTTACCCTACTAAGTATAGGAGCAAAGAACATTTTTCGTGGTTCATTAATTGTCACTGTACCACCAACAGTTTGATGAAATCCATCTTTGTAAAGTTGAGAAGATAAAGTATTCCAATATTCCAAGCAAATCTTAAATATCTCCGTATCTTCTACTTCAGATATAAGCAAAAGATAATTAAGGGCATCCTTTAGTTGTTCACGAGTCTCCAACTTGACTTCGACTAAATTACTATGTTCTTTTAGAAAAGTTGAATAAAACAATGCTAAATTTTGAACAAAATTTTGCTCATCATCCTGCCCATATTGGTAAGCCTGTCGTATATTCGTTGTAGGTCCGAGCATCTACAAAATTAACAAATACATAGTATGATATACACTAACTTTCCACAAGTTGTTTAATTTTAGAAACATTAAAATTGAAACCGTTAAAATATTAAATGCATACCGTTGCAAGCATTTCTGTTGTACTGATAAACAACTCTTCAAACTTTGGTGAATATTCAGAAGCATTGACACCAGCTAAAAATGATGAAAAATGTCATCAACAGCACAAGAAAACCATGTCAAGCAACAATAATTTCTATTTCAACTGAATGACAGATTAACTTACCAATTTCAGTAAGACACTTGAGTGCTACATTTCGGAAAAGAGGTACATTGAGAAATTTTATCACAAGAATCCTAATAAGTGTGGTTTCAAAAATGTAACCCAAAGGTATCCAGTGCATGAATTTTAACAAAGTATTCAATGTGGCAGCTACAAGAGGAGCATTTTGAGAGTTTTCCATAACAAACTGACACAAATGGAATATTTGAGAAAATTCTGAACACATAGAATCCTTGAGATGTTTTGCCTTAGTCTGGGTCATTTGTCCAAGTGAAAAATCAAATACTTCCTCGCTGAGAAGCTTTAAAATAACCATGTTGTTCTGGCAGAGCGATTCATTAGTCTTACTAGAACCAACGATTTCACTTATAAATGTCGGCCAATTCCTCGGCCATTCATGTTTCAAAATCTAGAAAGAAAATGTATTTGTTAAATCAATATACAGCCCAGTGGAAAAGTGACGCCGCACTCTTAGATTGTAATAATTTTAATGTTATTTTTAACAGTCACTGAAAGAAAAATATACGTCCAACAAAGTTTAAAAACTGTACACAACTATCCAATATGAATATGCATAGAATGTCACGGAGTCAAATTTTAAAACATGTGGTGTCACTAAATCACAAATTGATGGTTATTGAAAAACTGTCATTTAGAAAATAACATCAAATAAAATAATAATAGATAGATTCAAGTCCAGGTTTGTCTAGGGCAGAGCGTTGGCCGTCGGAGTCGACATTGCGATACTCAGTTGTGGTATTGTCATTGTCTGGCTACTTGGATGGCGCACAGGTCTATGCCTTCTTCGAAATTTTTTTCAAGAGCTCCACTTATTTGCTGCGAACTCCATTCATGTTCTAATAGAGAAAGTCTTTTGACAGCTGTCTTCTGCTTGGTGCCTTGGTAGTTGTTAGCTGTTGTGGAAATTTGTTGAGCATTGAGATTGGTCCAGCATTGATGCCATCTAGGCTTTTTTTGCATTTGATGAAGTATTGTGTCCTGGGGCATCCCACATTGTTGCCGCATCACCCACAAGGATTGGTTGATCTCTGGTTGGGGTGAAGATATCCGTTGGTGGTGAGGTCTCAAGGTAGGTTGTTGGTGGCTACTGTGTGGTTATTGAAGCCAATAGTATAGGATTGGCCATTATTGTTGGTGGATGTTGGTTAGGTGGTGGTAGTCCCCTGTTCCTGGGTACCCACATTGGGATCCGGAAGGAAGTGAATAGATTAAGAAATTTGACAATCAGTCGATTTCGAATGCTCGCCGGCCACGTCATAAACATGTTCTTTTGGCTCAACATGTGGCATACGGGGTCAGATTTCCTGTAGTTGAAGCTGATAATATATATTCTTGTGACTACTGCCAAGTTTGGTTTTGAGTGCGATTTTGGAAGCCTCCAGGACGATAGGAGTGTTAGATTGATCTATATCGGTCCCTCTTTCAGTTACGATATCTGCTTTCTCCCTGTTATCAACACTACAATGCAAAGGGACCTATTGGAAGTCGCTGATGGCTTATATGGACTAAATTTTCAATACCAGTTTTTTAATATTGTTAATAATGGTCATTAATGCAGAGTAAGACCACTTTGGGGAGATGACCAATCCAACAACACTCACTGCATCGTAGTTGATGGTAAATCATCATTTATTTATAATAAATTTATAACGCGCTCCGAAGTTAGTCAAGCTAACTGTCTGACTCTTCCTACTTGGGTGATTCAATTCTTTAAATCTGGTCCGTTTGACTAGATAAATCATTTCTACTTTGGTTATGGCTATGTTGTATCATTTGAGGAAGCGTAATTATTCAATTAAATCCATCTATTTATATTATACTGGCGTTTCAATTTCACATTTATAATTAAATTAATATCTATGGATAGTAATTATAAATATTACCTGTACAAGTATCATATTCAGCTTCCCCAAATAAACATTTTCATTCTCCATTAAATCTGGGTTAGATGAAATTTTGATAATAATACCAACAATGTATTTCTTCATTCCTAAAAATGAAAAACATTCATTAATAAATTAAGCTCTGAAAGAACATAATTACAAAAAACTAATATATCTGGTCGCTTAAAAGTATCTATGCACTTAAGATCTTGCACAAGAATTTTTTTTGTAATACCATATCAGTGACCATATAAGATGATGGAACAAAAGGTTGCCTTCAATGAAAGTTCATCACTCATTCCACATTCATCTTTCCCATGTTTAGTTTCAAACTTTCCCCCTCGAATGTCTGTTTCCATTTCATAAACTGGCTGTCTAGCCTGAAGCAATTCAAATAACTACCCCGTTCTCACTTTCTCCAACATTTCCACACTAATACAAATAAAAGTAGTGACAATACAGACCCCTGATGACCATATCCTACATTAAACAATGATTATATGTAAATGCTGATTTCTATGTAAAATGTATACCTACATATCTATTACTTGACTGATTCTAATGTTAATGATGATATCTATAACTGTATATCTAAATTAGAATATCAATATCACTTTTTCGAATTGACAATAAAGAAACTAGGTTTTGAAAAAGTATTCTTATTATTTTTTATCCCATAACTAAGAACAAATTTTATTTTATTTTAAATTTATATATAAAAATTTAATTAAAATCACTTTAAACAATTTATAAGAAATGATCTTTTAAATTGTTGTTTCTGTCTCAATTACTGAACTTTAGTGGATTTTATTACATAGAAAAGTTACAGCTACATGAAATAAATTATGATTCATTAAGTGAAAGAAAATTAGAAAATACTTCAGCAATAAAATCCACTATGGTTCAGTAATAGAGAAAGAAACAACATTTAAAAGATCATATCTTATAAATTGTTAAAACTGATTTTGATTGTATAAGTTTCCGAAAACAAAATTAAACCTTTAAAATGAATGAAAAGATTTTGAACTAAATAATAATTGTGAATAACTGTATGAACATAAAAAATCACCTTCACATTGTTCTCTTGCTAAAATCTTCCACCTTGTCTTGATTACAGTTTCAAGAATTTGGAGCGCAAAATATTTAGTCTGTTGGTTAGAACTAAATTCTAAAATTGAGTCCACTCTAGTCCAAGCATCAGGATGCTCCTTCAAAGATGTGAGAATCTGCTGAGCTAATTTCTGTTGTGAACCAGTACTATTGTACATACAATGTACCACTCGATCTAACAAAGTAATATCCAATTTCTGAGTAAAATCTAGTAGTTGCACTCCAGTTGATTCACTAATAGAGTCCATTGCAATTGGAGACATTTGCAAGCTAAAGTTAAATATATAATACAAGTGCAATATATACATTATTAATGGATCAAATTTACATTCAAATTCATCAATAACAGGGAGACACATTAAATAAATATAAGATTGACCAAAAAGGCACTAAAGATGGTTAACTCTGAAAAATCCATTTTGTATAAATAAGTAAAATTAAATATGACTAGCCATGGTATGGCTCTAAGTAGATTTTTCTCTCTTTAGAATTAAAAAAAAATGCATACAATTCAGTCAAAGTTTAGGGACCATTATCAGTTATTAGAAAAATAGCCTAGATTCAACATTCTTTGAAAAAGTGGTACACAAATTCATACATAAAGTAGTGCTGCCACTGCCATACATGAAAAAAAACGCAGTCAAATAAAAAAAATAATGGAAGTCATTAAATCAAATTATATATTTATATCTAATTTAAATTATAAAAATACAGAGCCATGTGCAAGTATAAATTGTCACATAGTTTAAGATATATGTCTACCACATGTCCTCCACATGAATCCAGGGATATTATAATTTAGCAATCTTTGGAAGCTTCTTCAGGCATCAGTGGTTGATTTCCTTTTTAGCTTTATTGCCTTTTGCATCAGTGTAGCAGCTGCCATTTCAATAGATTTTCTTTAAATCCTAAAAGAAAATAATAAGTATGTGTATCTAAAATTCATATGTCAAAAGAGGAAGTAACATATAAAAATGTTAATATAAATTGACTAAAAGTATGTTCTATAATATACATGATCAGATTAAATGAAGGAATGAACTTACATCTCCTGAGATATACAATCTTCTCTAACATATTTGTTGACTCCACCTCTTTGTGAGATCAGCCACCACTTGTTGCAATCTGCATTCAGCATCAACAGCCTGCCCTTTGCAGTGGCCTCAGTCTTCTTTTGCCTAATTTCTTTTCTCTGTTTGCAGCTTCCTCAGTTCAGTCTTTCCTTGTCACATTTAGTCATAGTCAAAATCCTTTCCATCTTTTCTTTGGCTATCCTCTAGGCTTCTGCAGCTGGCTTTGACTTCTCATTACATAAATCTGCTTGATATTCGGATCTGGCTTGGAAACCATAGTCAACTAATTTTTGACAGTGGCAGCATTCACCTTTTGAGAATGTAGAAAACTATGTCAAAGCAGTAAGTTCCTACAAGTAAAATCTGAAACAAAATTAAGTTGGATAATCTTTGATGGTTGAATATGGAAAATATGAGCTAGCCCCTAATTCAATATGTAAAAATCAACTAAACCTGTTTAGGCATCATGAGTGAGTTTGTGTTTAAACTAAATGAGTAGTTGTTTCACAGTGTAAAACGGATTCATTGCAAACATATGCTTTTTTGCAGTGTTATATCCAAATTCGTCAAAAAGTTTGTTAGTTTTCTAACTGCAGACAGAAAAAAATATAGATGATGTAATTCTCCTTCATAACAAATACAGTGTAAGTCTCACTTCAAGAGATGTTGGCTCAATGAGAGTGGGAGGTACTTAGTCACTCACCTTACTAACCTGATATGAGTCCTTGCAATGTTTCCTGTTCACTACAATCAAGGAGCCACTTTGTTGATAGTGCTTTCAACTGGAGGAAGACATCAATTGATGCCTGGAAGATCTCTGGAGCCCAGACTGACACAGAACAGGGGTTCTGTCTTTTCTGATTTAATTTTTGTCATTATAAGTTTGTCAAGCTCATTATCCCACCAAAGTACTTCTTAGGTATGTTGATTTTATCCAATTTTAAAATTTGCATTTATCAAGTGATCCAATCTTTTTTCATGCTGATGGTAATGTTATTGATTCTGTTAGTGACATCATTTCTATACTTTCCCAATCTGCTTTTGGCTTTAGGACTTTCACATCTGATGATTTTTTGTATCATATTCTAGGATAATCAAGTAGTGATCAGAGCTAAGCTCTTTGTTCCTGTCCCAATTCCATCTGTTCACCTCATTAGTAAAGTTTTGGTCTCACATGTTGTCATTCATGTTTCTGACAGGGGTCAAATAGAAATTATAGATACAAAGTCTTTCTTTGTTATTGCAGACAATCATGATGGTGATTGCCTCAGTATACTTAACATTATACTCAGTGATTTTAAGACCTGTTTCTTCTTCAAAGTATAGGTTATATTTGAGGCAGATGAGGCCACCTCTACCAACTGTTACTGATGTTGGAGGAGGGTGAATCAATGATCAGTGTGCACTTGAGGGCAATGATTTTGTTCTGTAACTGCTACAGTACAGATCAGCAGGGATGAACATCTTTTTGTCTGTGTTCTCATATTGGATGTAAATACCACTACTACAATATGTAATACTTTGGGAGGCAGATTCATCAGTGAATATGAATGTGGCTGATGGAAAGTGTGACTGGTTGAATTTGTGTCCTAGAGTTGAAATCTTTATTCTTTATCAGAGGATAATGGATAAAGTATGTTGGCATTGCAATCTGTTATGTATGGTAGGGTCTTGTCTATGTGGGTCACTTATTATACAATTTTGGGTAGAATGGTATTTTGAATAATGGTCTTGGCTGATTGTCTCACCTTATTAAGTGTGTTCTAGATGAGGAACAATGTAGAAGTGCATCCTGCAGCTTCAACTTTTGGTTAGAGATTGCTGTATCAGTAGAATGCAGATAGTCTGCATATGGAGATTTTTTAATCTATTTCCATAAGTTCCTACTAATATCCAATATACAGTGTTGCCACTCATCCAGCTTGAAAAATCTGGATAACATGGTTGTTAGCAAAGCGAACATGAGATTCTTAGAAAAATCCACAATTGAACCTTTCATTGATTACAGCTGTGTATAGATCACCAGTCAGCAGGTTGATCCTTTTGATAATTGAATGTAAATATTTTGAAAATATATGTTACCATATTTTTTTTCATTCAAAAAGTACAGACGACTTTTGGCCCTCCCTGTATGTAGGTAGGTACTAGTTCAATGTGCATGATTGTAAGAAAATAGAAATTAAAGATATAAAACCACAATAA
>JAUYWI010065010.1:0-15224 GCA_034780595.1 Parotoplana pacifica
GTGATCTAACTCACTTTTATGTATATTTCAATTATTTTTTGGTGTGAGCTAACTCACTTTTTGCAATTTTTGGCCAATAATATTATTTTAATGATAAGTTAGTGTAGTACAATAACTTATTCTCAAGAAAAAACTAACCCTAAGGATTTAAAAAATATTGTCTACCATGTGGCTAACACCATACTTAGCCACATGGCAGATGTATTGTTTTAAATAGATTGTCTGCCATGTGGCTAAGTGCGGCATGTTATTATTCAAAATATAAATGGCAATATATTAAATATAAATGCTATTTATTGTTCTATAGATATTTATATGATCCATGACCTATATGACACAAATTATAAATAGATGGACCAGTAGCCCACTAAAGATTGGGTCCATCTAGATGGACCAGTAGCTACTGCATGAATATCATATTCTAAAAAGTTAAAAGGAGACAATACATACACATAATAGAAGAGCCCTGGAAACATATCTTGGTATCTAATTGACTGCATCACTATCTATAATATGTTCTGCCAAATCAGTTATTAGGTAGGTTCAATTCAATGCATCCACTTTTTCCATCCTTCTTGGTTTACTGTTTGGTCCTTCAATTCTCTTCTCTATAGGTATTTGGTTTAAATTCTTCTAACATCCCCTTGGTTTTCCTTTTCCACATTTCCTTAGAAATTGACCTTCCAGAATTGCTTTGATACAAACATATTTTACAGCAGTCCATACTGGAGAAATCATGGAGCTGACATCAACATAGATTATATACTGCTTAATAATCATGAAGACAAATTTGATGTTCAAGAAGGTACCAAAAAAACATTGAGTGATTGTAAGAAATAGAATACTTATTGACAAATTTAAAGAATAACATTTATCAGTAGACATTTTATCACTTACCATCAATCAAGCAAACAAACATCTAATTATAAGATAACAAAAACAACCATTTGATAGAAAAAGAAGATATACTAAGTCATGGATATGTTAGCAACCAAATGGGGACCCTATCAACCAGTTTAGAACTATGGACTAGGGTAGGTTACACAATTAACAATTCTACAAAGATGATTAATTGTTGCAACTAGTCTTGATAAATTGGGTTACACCAGTTAGGTACATTGTACAGGTATGTTCACTGCAATGATATTTTTTCTAGTCCCATTAATTAGTTATGTTTCTATAGAAATCATGATAGACTGTTTATGCACATTTTGCATGTTCATTTCTTTGGATAGACCTATACTTAAAAAACTGTTTATTCCAATTTAAGTGCCAACTGACATTTCAACAACCAATTGTCCATATTTTCATATTATTGATTTCACTATGTGGAAATTCTAATATACTAAAAACTATTTGAGATGAAAAATTTTCCAGTCACCTGCCAAGTATTTTATGAAACTTGCTGCTTGGTATTTACTTTTATGGGTGTTGATTATAGGTATTCATAAAATCTCAAAATCTAATGAGTTGATAAACTTTTATTATGGCAAAGATGACAGTTTCATGTAAAATAAAAGCAAATCACTGAAATTTTAATCAAAATTTATTACTTGAATTTCCTTGGCTAAAGCTCTGCATTTGAGAAATCAATATTGTTTTGTGGTTTTAAAAATTATGTTAAATACTCTATGGCTATTTTTAAAAAGGGTTTCAAAACAATCGATGGTTCATATCATTTTCTTTTCTCTGAATTTCTATTGCAGGGTACCTAAATTTTATCAAATGCTGAATAAACAATCCTGATTATTGATTTTTCAAATGTTTGAATAGTAGTATTTTTAAATTCTTTTGCATTGTAAACACTTCTGATAACCTATGTGATATATGCCTTTGATAATGGTGTGTATATTTTTTGTATCAAACTTCTCTTGTACCTCTAATTTCTCTGCCCTTGAATAGTGGTCCCATATCTCCCACCCTAGAATCGTGGTCCCATTTCTCCACCCTAGAACCACCATACTTACAATGAGATTACCTTGTTGTGGCTGAGTCTATATCTCTAATAACACAAGGTGCATGCATTGTAGTTGTTTGTATAATTATTTATCTACCTTGAAGGAAACAAATATTTGACTTAACAAATGACTTATTGTATGAGTTTATCACTGAAGTTAAGAAAATTTTTAGTGTTAATTTAACTTTCGCAACACAAGAGTTGTTTTACTTTGTAGATTTTCTATGGATAGCCCAAATCCATTACATAAACTATTACAGCTATTTATTATAAGCCAAACTGTACAGTGACTGATTATTGTCATAAGACTTCTCACCAAAGATAATTTATTTCACTACCTATGAAAGGGTTAAATGTTTGAAATTATTAATATTTTTGCATTACATTCCAGAATAAAAATTGTTATTTTTTATTTAACACTAAAAGAATGGTAATTTTGAACTATCTAGAAGCATGGTTTTGTCAATTGGTGTATATCAGTCTTTTTATCTGTTTGACAGTAATAATGTATAATTAAAATGTAAACTTTATTGAAAGCAACCTTTGCATAAAATTTATACATCCACAGCAACTGGATTTTTGAACATTAAAATTTACATCAATTGATGCAATGATGCTTCTAGTGTTAAATAGTATTAATTTCTAAAATTTTATATTTTTATTTTTTTTAAATCCAGAGATACTATATTATGAACAATACAAGGTTCTCACAAGCTTTAAAAATCATGGAAAATGAATTGTGATTCTCAACTGGAAAATAAAATTAGTAGTATAGATCATGGAATTTGGCATCCGTAGTAATATTTCCTAAGAGATAGTATAGTGTATTAATTAAAAGTTCATACATGGTCAAATACCCATATATTTGTAAAAAATAGCTTATTACTATGCCATATTGGTGACCCTAGCAATAGTTGCTGTGTAAAATTGATTAGAAGAAAGTGGTAATTTAGGTTTCATGTGGTCAAATACCCATTAAACCATTGTTGTGAAAAATTCATTGTTGCTATGTTATATTGGTGACCCAGCAACTACAAGTATTGAGAATTGATGTTTATTCCTCATCTCAAGGTTAGTCTATTTGCCAAATTTCATTAAAATTGGTTAATGTTTCAGTGCTGAAGAAGGAGAATAATAGGAAGAAAAGATACAGAATATGAAAAAGCCAAATTTTGAAATAGTTGATCTCCTAAACTGACTGAAAACAAAATCCTCGATGTCCATTTTCCCCTACTATAATATTCAGTATTCAAATGATTATTGAATAAAGGATTGTCTACCTCCTTTACATTGTTGATTGCCCATAAAAGGTTGTTTGGTTTCCAAAGCATGTGCAGGCACATGTCCTCACTATTTTTTGTCAACAACTGTGTAATTGCTATCATTTTATTATACATAAAGTAAACTTTTAAACAAACTTACAAAATTTCTACCCTTTAATAATTAATTAATTATGTATGATAAAATCTAACTAGAATGATATTTCTTATTTTTTAGGTTTAGTGTACAATTTCGAAATGTCTCAGTCATTTGCATTCACATTTACAGGTAACTTATTGATAGTAATGACTTTCAAATTTGCCCCCTGAAAAGTGAAATTTGGCCAAAATGTACCTTTAAAAAATCGATTTTGATATCAAATATTGATGAAATTAGTTAGTATTTGGTGGATATATTATAAACACTCCATTTTTTAATATACATTCTGGATTTTTAAAAATAATGATTTTGTCCATTTTTATGAAGTTTTTCATTATTGTTAGGCATCTATAGCAAAACAGTTTGTTAAAATTTGAAAAAAATTGTTCGTTGCTTTATGTGTAATTAGAAAAATGAAACTTACTGATTTTTTTGGCTCTCAAGGACCACTCTCGTCATAAAAATCAATATTTTTAAAAAGTAGATTTTGGTCAATCTCATTTTTAGTGGTCCGTCATGTGACCTTAAAGGTAATAAAACTTTTATACCAAAATCTCCGATATAGAATTTCACTTGAGCATTCCAAATTCAATGTAAATCGGTTCACTCATTTTCTGATTATTTTAGGATTAGTGGTCATGGGGGTATTACTAAAGGTTAAAATATTAGAGCAAACTAAGTTAATAAATATCTGAAAATAAATAGTATAAATTCAAATTCTTGAGTACCCTATATGAAAAATTAAGGTGACCTTTGGGTAAATATTTGTATTTGAAATTTTCTACATGGTTAAGGCATCTACATAGTAAGGTATTTTCCTGGAATTTAAACAAATCTATTTCAAAGATTTTTCATATAAAATATATATTTATTTACTCTTGTCACAAAATCAGTATTTTTAAAAACCTAGAATATACTTCAAACTAATTGCAAAACCCGTATTACATGTTAAATAATGAAGAGTGTAACACAAGTACATAATATGAACCATATATGTGTAATTTTGACTTCAGGATTGATATTTATTAAAAGTAGTCTTCAAAAATTTGGAAATTTTGGATCAGAGTAACCTATTTTAAGGGCTCACCGCGTGCCTTTGGGTGCTCTGAGAAAACATTACCAAAATGTTCACATTAAAATTTTAGGAAAAATCAGTAACTTGTTTTACTAGGTTGTAAGATTATCACCTACGAAAAATGAAATTCTTAATGAAATACATTTAGATTCTACTAATTACACATCTGATAGAGATCGTCATACTGTTGTCAAATAATATGTACGATTAATTGGCCCCTGCAGCGGCGATATATGACATAATTTTAGCAGCCAATTATTAACCATTTTTAACATTATGCTTTTGTATTATCTTTACAGAGAGTAAAGACAATGATGAAAACTTTTATCGGGTATTTAGTCCTGTTGATGATCCTAAAGAAAATGAAGAGTTAAATGATCTAAAGGCTGTTTGTTCAGAAGTTAATGCTGAAATGCTGGCCAAAATTCATCTACCAAAATCTTCTGGGTGTCTTACAACATTATCACAAACTAAATCATACAATATTGAAAAAGGTATGTATTCAACCTGTTCTATAGTAGTATAGCTTTTCATATACAGTCAAATTGCCTCAGAAATTAACCCTTGCCTGATTGTCCCCCTTAACACACATTTTTCTAGCTTAAAAATATATATGTATGTCTGTTGTTGCCATTTATTTAAAAATAATCATATTTCTAAAAATGATAAGTTCCATTGATTTCTTTTGCCAAAATTTGTAAAACAAATTTGTGATTTCATTCAAATTAAGTATTGTGATATTGGATAACTAAAACTTTTGGACTATTTTTTTAATAGTTTTTCTTATTTTTGTGATATATTTTATCAATTCATGGTTGCCTGCCAGTGTTGATGCCCCAAGTAACGGTTGATAAGCAGAAAGTTTATATATTGTGTTAGCTGATGTTTCATGAGGTCAAATGCCCATAAGGTTATTGTTCGGAAAGATATTTTTATAGAAAATACTAGTTGCTCCGTGGCCGAGTTGACTAAGGGGTTGGACTCAAGTTGCTGCGTTTACTCAGATCTTCATCTTGCGTGGTTTCGAATCGCGGAGGGGGCGACCTTTCAGTATTGATTATACAAATTATGCAATAAGAACGTGAAAGCTGTTAGTATATGTATGTCTGGATGTATTTTCAGGATTAATTTTTTTCTTACGATGCGTGACTTTTGGAATTGGTATATTTGTTTTATAATGGTATGGTGACACGTGACGGCTCTCTGAAAAATGAATTTGGGACACTTCTTATTATATAAAAATCATTCCTGGTTTATATTTGACTTAATATATGGTAGAAACACATCATGGCTTTTCCAAGATATTCATTTTTTAGACCATTTAAACTATCTGAGAGCTAATGAAAATTGATGTTTTAATATTTGAAATAAAAATTTCATGTTATATTGTGATTTAGTTAATATTGTTCTAAAAAATTTCATTTGTATATGAAAAATGTAAGTTTAATTATACACTTAATCATAGAGTAATAATTTTTACTCTGCACACTTAATAAAATTTCATTAGTATGTTTTACTTAACTCATTTCTCTATTATAATGGGGAAAAACTGGTCATGTTTATATTAAATTTAAAAAAATATTTCATTACTTCTTTCATTGACTCTGTTTGGTACGTTTATTGCCTCCATTTTGCGTGATACTAAATCTGATATTTGGAATGGAATTTGAAGGAGTATAAGAAAAGGGTGGTTTTGACCCCACGAACGGCCACGACTGGAGGTACGTACGGGACACCGTTTGGCCCAATATTCCGAGCTACAGTGTTCGGAAAAGGGACAACTCTAAGAAAACTGGCGCTGATGGAGAAAACAGATTGGATAAAATGGACAACCAAGTGTTGGATATTATCGGCAGAGATTCCCATGCTATTGCTGGATTGTCTTTACAAGAATCACTGTCAACGTCTTCCAAAAATGGTGCTGGAAATGGCTTATCCTTCTCTGACTCGGTTTTCTGATTGATTTTTCTGATTATTCATTACTTGACCTAAAACAGCAGTTGCAACATCACCAGTGGCAGATAATCGCCGTTCACATTTATCCATTTGGTTGTTCACACTTGCTGCAGAATTCGAGACACAGTCGTGTGGCTGATGTTACTTACAGGAATTTTATTATTAAACATTTCTGCGACAGTTAGCAAAGAATATTTTCCACCAAGTAAAATATTTGACACTTTTCCATCTATGGAGAGCAACCTGTTTTCAGCCATAATTTATTCAGTACAGCAAATAATAGAAGTTGGATTTTCTTTAATGACATCGGTTTGGAATTTCCAAAATTGTTAATTGATTACGATTCAGAATTCTCAGTAATTTGTATGCAATACAATATTCTTTATTGTGCTTATATTTTGGGACACCCTGGATTATGTGTATGAAATTTTATTATGATTGGATATTATTAAACACATTACATAATATAGTAATTATTATTGTATTAAGTTACATTATTTATAATGAATAAATTCAGATCATCCAATGGCTTTTTTTCTATGCCTAATAGTAACAGCCACTTTCTATGATTTTAAAGCTCAGGAAAAGTAGCACTTTTCTTTACGGTTTTTACTTTTCCTACCAACGAGAATACTCTTTCTTACATTAATATTTTATTAAAACATTTTTAGTAACGATAATAATTTATGTACAACATTACTTGCAACTAGTATTATAATTTTTACATAAATAGTATAAAAATATTTATTATTTCATGTCTTCTACAGATCTTTTCGCAGTATTTGCCACAGAGAATTTTACTTTTCCTAGCAGAAGAAGACGATATTAGTGATTTAGAGAATTAATATTTAAAAAAAATATGCATAGAAATATGTATCCAAGTAATGCATAGAAAAAATTATGTTCCTTCATTGGAAAAGTACTATTTCCTTAAATCGGATTTCTATTATACCTCGATCGCTGCGCTCTCTCAGTAGCAATAAAAAATGTCGTATAGAAAAATAATACTTTTCCAATTTCAGGAAACTAACTATTTAGCCAAATTTGGATATAATTTTTTTGGAACATCTATTTTTAATAATGCCATTATCACTAAGTTTTATTTAGCGTGACTTGTAAGTCTGCGTTCCCAGAAAGTTATCTAATCATCGTTTTCCCGATTTGGCGTTCCCAATATAAGTTATATTTTAGCAGGACTAGGAACATAAGATTCCCATTCTTTATAGAAACTACTCTAAAAGAGATGGCAGACATCAATACCAAATATTTATTATCCTATAAGGAATGCCTCATTATAGTATTATAAGCGTGACTTTTTATGGGAATTACTTGTGTTATAGGTTCAATGTCTTTTTTCTCTTTTGACTTAGAGTTAAGTATTTAACAATTTGAAATTACATACACTTTTTATATTTTTATTGAATAAATATCTTGTAAGTATGAGTACACTTTTAGAAATAGCAATTTATGCCTACTTTATTCAGGTTTCTGTTTATAAAAGTGGTCTTTTGGCAAATTAAAAAGACATTGTATTGAACCATGATTTTCACTTTATATAAAAAAATATTCCATATGAATTGCCACAGACGTACGTGTCATCTAAATAAGGAATTGTCTAGTCATACATATGTACATACCTATACCTAATTGTAAATTGAATAATTCTGCCATATCTAATAGAACAAATCGGCATGTTGTGTTCACGTTTACATAATTCGTTTTATTTCAATTCAAAACTTAAATATAAGGGCAATTCTAAATAAGAATAAAATTGTCAAAACTGTCTTTTATTCATAAAAAATGTTTGGAATATACTATTGACTTTTTTCAAATTTAATTTGTTCCTTTAAAATGATGGCGATAATTTTTGGGGTTGTGTTAATACATATTTTGAACCTTTTAGTCTTTAATTTCCTCTCTTTTTGTAATGAATTCATATAATTTGTGGTTGTTGTTACTTCGGTTAACATCGAGAGATATCACAGTATCTAAGAGCCCTTTTAACTGTGATCCACAAATTATACGCTATTTTGGAAATACTACTTTTTAGTAGTATCAGTAACCCACGAACACCAGCGTATATTGATTGCTGGTAACCTCCATGGTCCTTGGGCTAAGACCGGCTTCCTTAGGGATATCTTGACCACTTATCAGGCGGGTCGGAGGTGGGTTGTCTAGTCCCTGAGCACTTTCGGGCCCTGTCCACCAAGTCACGACCGGGGTTCGAACCGGGTACCTCCCGGTTGTGGTTGCTTTGCAAGAGTGATGATACTAGCGAAAGTTGATATGTAATCAACTATTTATAAAAATGATAGTTATATAAAAAATATTTGTTACTATGCAATATTGGCATCCCAAGCAACAGTTCTTAGTGGCATATTAAATGGATATTCAGATATTGTGACAGGTTTATCTGGTCAAAAAACATAAAATCATATGTATGTGGTATAAATAGTAGTTAGATAGTTTATGGCTGATCTTCATCAACGATATCGACGAAAATTGCAGTCGATACTGCGATTGTTACCAGCGGGAGAGCCATCAAAATTGCTGAAGATAAAACCTAAAGAATTTCAACCATCTTGCAGTGTGGAGCAATACTTGGAAAGTTAAAATGAACTTATCGAATTTTTTTATATGATTGCCACCCTGGATCCCAAGAAAGTCAAAGGGAAGGCCAACTACAGCCTCAAATTTAACAACTCTTGAACTCCACAGAGAAGACAATCCTAATTTTCTCGGCATCATCTTCGACGAAAGTATGAGATTCGGACCCAAGCGGTCAAAGCTAGGAAGAAAGCTAACTCTAGAATCAACATCCTCAAATGCCTCTCTGGTAAAATTTGAGGGCATTCCAGCAAAAAATGTAAGACCATCTGCCAACAGTGGGCTAACCAGTTCTAGACTACGGTCAACAGTTATGTTGAGAAGCTTGCCATTACCCAGAGGAGAGCAGAACAAATTATTACTGGTTACATGTCACAACTCCCAACCAAATGTTGATGAACAACAAACATCGAATCAAAGAGGCTGCAGATCCGCTTTGTGACAAATGTCAAACAAACGAACAATCATATTCTCCTTCGCTATCCGGAGGCATCACCAATCGCAACTAAGAAACCTAGCAGACTGCTCAAATTCCTGACTCTCACCGGTTTTATATATCCTAAATTCCTGTCAAGGCGAGTGCAAAGAAGAAGGGGTGTCCCAAAAGTAATTTAACTCATGCAATAGATTTTTTGTGTTGACAAGTATACCGATGTCAATTCATTTCAATTGTAGCTATAGGTGATTTCTATTCATGGTTTGGTTAGTGAATAGATCAATCTTTATTAATGCACAGTAATTATAAGTGTATTAGATTTATGCTCTGAAATTAATCTGTTAAATGAGTTATTTGTTACATACTTAACATATTCATCATTGAATTTTCGAAAAAAAAGTACGTTTTTATATCTGGTTTAGAGTGAAGTTTAATGAAACACCGAAATATAGGTATACATTCCCAGCTAGTAAGGGTATGTGGTGAAAATAGTCCATCATGTATGACAGTGACAAGATAATATAATAACTTCAGAAATGACAAATGTGTTCGAAATGGGTGATGAAGATGTCCAAAATCAGCTGGAGGAAAGGAAAATTCAAAAAAAGATTCGTGAAATGATAAACAAGACAAGCGATTTACGGTAAGAGAGATAGAAGAACATAAAACTGATATTTCAAAGTCCACAGGATCCTCACATCTTGAGTGCAGCAGATAAGGAAAAGAGATCCGTCCCACTAAGATTTTTGTTTTTTAAATTCTAACTAGTATGTTGAGATGGAATGAGGCGAATAAATAACTTGGAAATTGGAATGATTGATTCAAATTGTTTTAAAGATTTTGTGCAGAGTCCATCACACAATTAGATAAGCTTTTGAATATTGAGTTTGATATTAACTACATATTTTTAGCAAACAATGACTGTTAAATATTGTTTATTTTAAGATTACCTAAAATGAGCTCATATATTTACATAAATTAATTTATCAAAACTACCTAAGGTATAGCTAGTCGTAGAGTTGTACACACAACATGCTCACGTAAAATTATTAATATATATTTAATAGAAATTATAAGTATAATCTTTCTTTATATATTTTTGTGGATGTATTTCCTTTGAAGTTCGATTACTGTGTATTTGTTGTCAAGGTATGTTGTAGAGAAGATGTAAAGTTTATTTTGAATAATCACCTAGGAAACATTTGTGTTAACTGCATGTGTAGCCAACATGTAGGGACATATTCTATTACTTATGAGAATATAATCTGAGGGCGTTTTCTTCAAACAATATAAAAACAATAATAATAGATTTTTTGTTTACATCATGTACTCAGTGAACTATTTTGAGATTATTTATAAAATGTGAAACTTAAGTTATTGAAATCAAATTTAACTTTTATCCGTTTTTAGTTTGGAATGATGTCCATGATTCAGCGTTACATGATTTAGTGGATGATTTCCAAGTGCAGCTAATCAAAAGTTTTCAAGAAAGTAAGTCATGCTCAACTTTACATGAGTATTTTGACAAATTAATTTTTATCTGATTTGATTCCTGATAATTAATATGGCAAGTGTTAGATTTGGATATCGTCTTTAATATAGGAACAGTTCAAAAACGTGCACTGTGTACCAGAAAAAGATTAAGACAGGATTTTTAGGACTTCAAGTCATATCTCAAAAATAAATTTATGAAATTTTACCATTATGAGATAGTTTTGTTTTATAATTTTACAGCTGCATGTCATATAACCTCAACACGAAACTGATAAAGGTCCGAAATGATTGCTTTATCCATGTCATCAATATGCAATAATAGTTTGTATTTTAGACTTTTAGGTCATAATATTATCTTCATAAAGAGTGTTTTAAATTAAAATTTTAAATACTCATTTTGTGTCTTTGTAGCAGTCCTATTAAAGATTTTTAGAATCTGTTTTGGAAGCGCTAACCATCTTTTGTACCTTTTTGGCCAATCATATTTCATTTATTTTTTGTTTTTATCATATAGTTTAACCAAATAGATAACTCTTATTAAAAAAAACTATTTTTTAGAATATTAGACAGCAATTCCTATTTTTTCTATAAAAATATTTTGCATCATAAAGAAACAGATATTGTTAATTTTATTTAGTCTATTTTATAACTTTAAAATATTGTATCTAATTTTATTGTTTCTTATGCCAAATTGCAGTTAAATCAGTAGTTTCGTTTTATACTACTAATATATATTACTCGTTTCTAGGCGGTTGCTAGGGTGTATCAACAAAACTAAAATGATGTTTATAGTCCCTCGTACACCTTATTATGGATGTGCATAATTTCATTCAAACCGTTTAAATTTTAGCCCATTTTCAGAAGTCCTATAATACTAGCTAGCTTATAGAGCTAACGGCTTATTGTCATAGGCCCCTATAATATTATGACCTATAAGTCTAAAATACAAAATATTCTTGCATATTATTGGTGAAAATTTTAATAAAAGTTGGTGTTTGGAGGCTTTCATCTGTTTCTACACAGAATGCCTCATTCACTCCATACCATAGTACATAGACTATTTGTAAACCACTGGTGTTCACGTCTTCGGCCATCTAAAAATTTATTCCCAAATATTAATGTTCTGAGCGTATTTTTTGTGGTTGACACATGCTTAATATTAATATGGTAAATACATAGCATAAATAAAGAATGTATTCAAAAGTTTCGTCCATCATTCTTGTATATAATGGATCATATTTTATTGACTTTTATCCGTTAATTGGCCACCTACGTTCGAAAACAACATTTGTGGGACACTAAGTAGAGACTGCTTCATCCGGATTGCTTTAGGGCTAATGAAATTGTGAAATGTGCTTTACTGTTAAGTTAATGTTTTCTTAGAAATTTTATTTTAATATTCTAGTTACGAATATTATGATTTAACGGCACATAAAGTATTATCTAGGTGTACATATTATGTAAACATAGAAATTGAATATTTTTTGTAGAAGCCATGCAAATATTCTTTAGATAAATCAATGGTTCTTAATTGCTCCAACAATAATAAAATATCTATAGTACCGTGCATTGCCAACTCAGTTAAAAGTGAGGTTGGTGAGAGCCTTGATCTGGCCAATCATCTTCTATGGTGCAGAAGGATGGACCTTAAACCTAGCTGAGGAAAGACTAATCAAAGCAGCAGATGTGGTTTTAGATAAAGCTTCTGAGAATCAGCTACAAAGAGCACAGAACAAATGCTAGAATCTTTGAAGAGCTAAGAACATCCCCCTCTTGTTAAGACACATTCGAAAAAAGAAACTATCCTTCTATGGACACCAATGTAGAGGAGGGGATTTCAACCTCACAAGAGCAATTCTGCAAGGCAAAATGGAAGGCAGATGTCAATGAGGTAGACCAAAGACATCAGAAAATGGTCTGGACTGAGTATGGATTTAGTCAACAACTCTACTACAAAGCTTGGCAGATCATTTCAAATGGTACGGCCGAAGCTCAGCAATGAGCAAGCTGTCATCATCATCACATGTTATAAATAAATACAATTTCCTGAGTACAAACTGAACTTCATAGATAGTGTTTACAAAACGGGTGTATGTGTAAATTCTATTTATGCCCCGTGTTTCGAATCTTGTTGACTTATCTACTACATACCTATTTATTGCTTATTGGCTGAGAGCAAAACTGAGAGAACGAGGCGAGTGAAGAAATGTTTATTAAGTTTTATTTTATGTCGAATTTTAGATTTTGCATTCTTGTTTCCTACTGACAGTGATGATAACTTAGAAAATCATATAAATGAAATTATTGATAACTCATTGAAATCAGTCACTTCGAAAAGATATAGAAGGCGTTTAAAATTAGGTAAGACGACAGTACAATAATAATATTTATTTTTTGATAATTTATTTACACAGCTAATTGAGCTAATATGTACGTTCAATATTATCAGTAGGTAATAAGTTCTTTATTATAGCAATTCTTCCAACTTATAACTTTGTAAATTAAAATAGAACATCATTTCATGATGATATATTTCTAACCATCTCATCATGTCAATACTGGTAGTACATCTCACATACAAAGACAATATATTATGTTAGATACTATGTTAGATTTTTATAGACGAAGTTAATACATGTATGTTAATTTCTCGCTAACAAATAGAACGGACATCCCCAGGGGTCTAGACCTCCTCTAGAATTTCATACTTCCTATGTATCAATTGGGCTTAAATTTAGAAATATTCTTACATTGTTTTGAAAAAAAATCAATTAGGGGGCTGAGCTGGGACCGATGACATCATTAGGTCAGGTCCAAAAATTAGAGATCTGATTTGGTTTGCAGGCCCACTAGACATTCAGTAATAAGTATATGTAAATCCATACAAATTGAAACACATGATATGGCAGTAAGTAATTTAAAGACGTTTATTATGAGTTACTAGATTATTTTTAGTGGTTTTGAAATGAATTCCCTCACTAAACTTAAATTTCAGAAAAAATTAAAGTGTTGGCTGGGTCTTGTCCTAAAGTTAGTTGACCTCAATTTCTAACTTTGGTTAAAACAATGGAATTTTTACTAAACTTGGTACACTAATAACATATCAAATAAAGAATGGACAGAAAAAAAATCGAATTTACTAATCATATTTTATTGGGTAAATTAAATGTACCTTTTTCTAGCTAAAAGTATAGGATTTTCATATTATAGTCAATTTCTGACACAAAAATTATCATTGTACGTACTTTTTGGATCAATATTATTTTATAAAATTTTCTTCAGTTGATAAGCAGAAACTACTGGAATTTAAAAAATCTATACTGCAGAATTTTTTAAATAAAAGAAGAGTTATCGATTTTTAGGCTCTCAGGTAGCACCCTCGTCACAAAAATCAATATTTTTGAAAACCGGAAAATTTATTAAACTGATATATTTTATATAGGTATATAAATATAAATGAGAAAATATACTCACTAAAAAATATTTTTGGCTTCAAGATGTTAATAGAACACTAATATCAGGTGTCCTTACGACCTTCTTCAGTGTAAATTATTCATGTGTTCTAATGACCATCTTATACTTGGCGCTATATGCACCACCATTAAATATCCCTCTTCAGTTGAGGGCTGTATCAATACTACCATCAGGGATCCTGCCTCGTTAAAAAAGACTGTCAACCCAATCAAATTTGTAGTCAATTGAACAGACTTTAATTTTTGAACCTGATGACGTCATTAGCTCTTAGCTTGGCACCATTATCGTTTTTTCTAAAGAAAGAAATTGCAGGCGATAAATTTTTCCAAAATTCATCTAGTTCATACATGGAAAGTATGAAATTCTAGTGGTATTTGGGGCCAAACACCCTAACGACAAGGGATTAACAGAGAGACAACTGAAAACCAGTCCTTCTCTCATTGGACATGCGTTAGGTATGTGCTTATATTATTAGTATTATGTATAAGAAAATGAAATTTAATATAAGCTCATAACTAACGGATGTTCCTAAAAATTGTCCAATGAGTGAAGGATTGGTTTTCAATCGTTTCTCTGTTAATCCCTTGTCGTCAGGGTGTTTTGCACCAAATACAACTGGACTGGGATTTCATACTTTCCATGTATGAATTGGGATGACATTTGGTACAAACAGGTAACTTGGAAAAATGTATCGCCTGGAAATTCTTTAGAAAAAATGGTGCCAAGCTAAGACAAGCGCGGATCCAGAAATGTTTCATAGGGGGGGCGATCACCCCTATAAGTTAAATTTATAGTCAATTTTATAA